>DWEI01001235.1:0-17402 GCA_018245875.1 Mysoria ambigua | reverse complement strand
TGATACGTGCTAGACTGATAAAAGAAATCAAACAGCCGAAATTTTCACATCGATTAGCACCCGCAGTATAAATTTTCCACAGGAATTTCGATCGTTTACCATTTTAATTATGCGTTTTGGTTATGTTATGTTAACTTATTAGACTGACCGCGGTCGCGTCTCCGGTTATTATACAAGATCCGATTTATATACCTAGTTATCAAGCGATTAAACACGCTTGCGTTAAGCAACGTGCTACTCCGCACACAATAAGGCCTGTTTCAGACCGGCATATTTTCGACGAATTTTATGCTGGTTTTGTTATGTGGGCAAAAAATACGCCGGTCTAAATGAGTACGAGCGTACATAAAACAGCATATATGATACTCTAAATCACTCGACCTCACTCTGTGTAATTATTCTTCTTAATATTACTCCGTGTAACTATTCTTCTTAATGTCACTCTGTCTAACTATTCTTCTTAATATCACTCTGGGCGAATTTCTTCTTCACAAACATCACACTATGTATCTTTTCTTTTTAACATCACAATCCCAATCTCAGCAGTCAGGTTCATTAGCTCAGGACTAGCGGCTAGATTAATTATTCAAAGTTCACATTAAGAGATCTTATCACCTGCGCACATCTAGGAGCAGCACTGCAAAATGTAGGCCAACGGCACACACTTCATAGTAAAGTCAACACAAGTTGTTTCACATTGATTATTTTACATGAGTCACTTCCACTGTTGGAACTGGTAACAATTAAATATTTATGTTGAAAATTAATAACTGATATGGGTTAATTTAACACTTTTTATATCACAAGTAAAAGTTTAAAGGTGAGATTATTTGATTGTTAAGTTAATAAATTGGTAGTATGGTACTTTTAGTTAATAAGTTAGTAGTATGGTAATTTCGGTTGATAAGATAGTGAGTTCTAGATCTATCAATATCTTACACAAGCCTTAAAACAAACATGTTCTGAGAAGCCAGCAGTACTCTTAAACAACAAATGATTTTCATTACATATGTGACATTTAAAATTTCATGAATCTCAAGCTATATGAAAGCAGGGAGTACTTAAAACAGATATATAAATAAAAATCTAATATCATAAATGTAATCCCCAAGAGGTAGGCAGACAAGTGTAATACAACATCTTTTGCTAGTTATGTTTCCATTTCAAAATGGATTAGGTCTTGAGTCTACATTAGTGATGTAACAAAAACGACAATTTTTGAACATTGGCAAAACTAACGACACTTGCAAATGAGAATGTCGGTAGCAGATATTCAGAGGTTTAGTTTTTGATAGAAAATTTCATAGAAGTTATTTTTGTTTGTTTACATTAAATTACATATTTTTTGTGTCATAACTTCTAATGAAAATTTATTTATTGAGATGCATTGCCCAGTAACCAATTGCCCAATAGTAAATGATGAAGTGAACATGGATAATTTGATTTTTCTTGTATTAAACATCATAAAAAATGAATGGATTTTATTTTCAGAATATCACATTCGCAAAATATTTCCAGAAATTTTGCAAATGTGAATATTCACTACATCACTAGTCTACACCACACTCAAGTCCAATCTGTGAACCAGTACTACAAATTTGAAATTACAAAAAATTAACAGTTTACAACCCCAGATTTAAACCCAGGACAACTTGATGAGCAGTCACTGTTGCAGCCACTCAGCCAATAAGATTGTCTTGCACTTACGATTTATAAGTGGAATACATAATAACCTTATGTGCTTTTAAATAATTTTCTTAAGTTTTTTACAAATTAAATTTCCAGTGTCCCAATCTGGTATTTATATGACCCAGTATCATAAACCTAAAAAAACAAAGACTAGTAGGAACATTGTGAAATTCTATAATATTTACTTTTTTCCATGGAATCCTGTTCGAAGCACTGATCGAAGGCTACTAGCAAATAATAAAATTGACATCGGCTAATTACCGTCTGCGGAGACGGACGCTAAGAGATTGTTCTCCGGATGGGTGTCGATCGCTGTTATTCTCATTGCATGTACTCCGGCCGGTATTTGTTGGGTGACAGATGCAGTTTTCAAGTCCCACACCTTCAGTGCACCATCTTCATAGCCGACAGCTAATCTCACACCATCTTGGAACAGCTGTAAAATATATTTTCTTATATTGAAATCACATATATGTGAAATCAGAAGGCATATAACAAAATTTGTTTATACTGATATTTCTAATGTACTGAATAAATTAAAAAGTTGTCAGTTCATTTAAGCAATTAGACATTACATAAGTCATTTAATAGTTATTTGCAGTTGTTTAAGAGTTACAGTAATTAAATAGATATGGTTTTATATGACCAGCTTAATCTAACAATAAATAAGGAATAAATAAAATAAGATACTGTACATTGAGTTCTTAATTAGGTAACAATTACTACCATTTAGTATTCAGACCCTAGAGTGTACCCTTATGGGTAAAACGTTAATAATGGTAAAAAAAGCAGTATAATTTTATTTATGAGCATAGCTACTGTCTGAGATACAATAATATATAACAGTCCTTGGAATAGGTAATGACCTTGCAACAGACGCTTTGCGCACTAACCTATACTTATTGTCTGTCGCCATGCACCTTTGTAGACTCTGAGCCACTACTAGAAAATCTAAAGTAGATAAATTTTATAGTGCCCAAGCCGGGAACTAAACGCAGGACCTCCACATCCCGGCCATCACATTTACAACCAACACAAACTATGAGGCTATTTTTATGTAATTAAAAATATTTTAATATCAGTAACAAGAATGGCTTTTTTTAATGATAATTCACATTACAAAATAAAGATTCACAATATTAACATTACAAATTAATTAAATAAATAAAAATTGCATTTACCTTACCACATTCTGTTTTTATATTATGACCTTGAAGTACTTTTGTGTCGCCTGATGGAATTTTGAAAATGAAGATATCACCAGTCACAGCTCCACATATTAACACTCTAGCCCCAAAATGCCACAAACCCCAGCTGAGATCATCAGCCTCGTACTCAAAAACTAATGGCCATGTCTCTTTCTGATCGAAGTTACATTTCCATACTTTTATGATACCACCCATATCAAGTGTTGCTAAGTATGCTCCATCAAAACTGAAGCCAACAAATATGACAGAATCTTTATGTCCAATACAGTCCATAATTATCTGGCCTGTCTCAACCGACCATACATAAGCTTTATCATCTTCGCCGCCGGTAACAGCAAATTTACCACTGGGATGCAGATCACAGCAAAACACTGAACCTTTGTGTTCAGAAAAAACCAAAATAGCATGATCTTCTTCTTCTTGATCCATGTATTCTTCCATCAGGTCGTCTAACTGTACTTCTTCCACTTCTTCATAGTACATGTCGACTTCGGAGTCCATGCCGCCTATTTCATCCCCGTTTAGAGAAGAAGGTGGCGTATCCTCTTGATTACACTTCATCTTACGTGACCTTTGACGAAAAATTATATTTTTAATTAATGTAATAGATGATAACATTTCATTTCGTGGTGCAATTGATGTTATTAATAACCTTAATTTACTGTGTTTAAGCATTTGTACTTACTTTTCTAAATGTAATATTTTATCTTCTATTGACTTTTAAATTAATACCTCTAGTTTGTAATAAAGGATATATTTTATTCGTGTAATAATTTTAGAAATATAACATTAATTAAAATTACACACAATCGTTTATGTTATCACAAAATCACATTGACGTGACATTGGTGACAATTACATAGATGTTAAATTCTGACAAACGTGACATTGACTTAAGGAAAAAGTATCTAAAATAGTGCCTTTTATTATTTGAAAAGATGCATACTGATAATAAACATTGTAAGAATTTAGGTTAAAATTGTATTTCTAAGATTTAATTAATATTGTATAAATATCTGACTTTATGTAAATAAGGTCTCTGATAATGCCAGAAGAAAGTGTAACTGTTAGTATTATTATTATTTGTTTATTCTAAAATAAATAAATAAAAATAATACTAATAGTTACTTATAGTGCCTATAGTTATATATAAACTGATTGTTTTTTTCCCAGCAGTCCACCTTTTACATTTTGCTTGCTATAAAAAAGTCATTTGACAGCTAAATCAATTTTATAGGTTATGCGATTGTATTGAGTTGAAAAAAATACCTTCTATATTATATGAATATTATTTAATACTACAGTAATTATATCAAGAAAATAGTTGGGGACAAAAATGTCTTCCTCTAACAGATGTAATCATTTTACATAATATTTTCTTTTATATATGTTTTAATTAAACTTCAATTAACATTTTCTTATTCAGTATTGCAGACATTTACTCCAGTCATCGTAGCGAAACGATTTCGTGGTAAAATAAATATTCAAAGACCTAGAAAGCCACACTTCCAGCGGCAACTTCTCATTGATATCACAAAGCCCGTATTTGGACCACCCAAGTTCACCATACCAGACATTGTTCTTTGCGATAAAGGTGAAAAAAGAGGCAGGGCCGAAATCGACAATCCCTTCGAACGAATTTTAGCCAAAGAATGCTTAGATTGGTTTAACACTTCAAAGATGGTTGTATTTCTCCATGTTAACTCAATATCAATGGAACTTAAAACTCCAGTCTATGCTGCTTTGCGGAAAAATAATATGCATTTAAGGACATATGGCAAGAAAATTGTCAGTATGGCCACAAAAGGTACAAGATATGAAGTAGTTAATCAACTTTTCACATCACAGCAAAACATTATTTTTGGACAACCAGAGAATGCTGATAAGATGTTCAAGATTCTAAAAAAGACACCACAGTTAGTTGTTATGGGTTAGTATAAAAACTTATATAATTATATTGATGTAGCAAATGATAGTAGAGATTTTTTAGCATTGACATTGAAATTCCAGATTGATCAATTAAGATTAATAATAACTAGAACTATTCATATAACTATTTCTCCTACTACTGCCTTGATGGTCATGTTGGTTGCAGGTGTGACTACCGATTGGGAGGTCTCGGGTTCAATTCCCGAGTCAAAAACGTAAAAAAAAGTACAAAATTCTCTAATTTAGATTTTCTAGTAGTGGTTCAGAGTCTGGATATGTCCCCAATGCATGACAATAGGCTCACCACCTAATCCATAGTGGGTCGTAAACATAACTGGTGAATCATGGGAATGTATTGCATTCCTCTGCCTACAGGGATTACAGAAGTGAAGTTACTTTTTATTTCTCTTACTATTAAAGTGATGATATTTTTAATTATTTTCAATTTTATATCTCATTTTTCTGCAGACAATTTTTTTTGTTTTAACCCTTTCGTCCCGGTACAAACGTGTACCATTGAAAACACCTGGTGGTACACATATATACCATATAGTAAAAAAAGAAATAATTTTCAAACAATGTACTTTTATTACTTACTTGAAAATTGAAATCACGTAACAAAGCAGAGGCAACAATAAAAGTAAAATATTTTCATTGATTGTCACAATATTTTCAGGCACATTTGTATGAAAACTGTGTTCACCAACGTGGTCGCGGCTCAATAATGACCCATAACCTCCAAATGTATAGACTAAATGCAAGATTATGTATTACTGATTGTCAAAAGAATGGCCTGGTACACTTTTCTATTGATTATAACGTTCAAAAAAAATTTCAGGTGTTTTCATTTTTTGTGGTACATATATGTACCGTTTGGGACGAAATTTTTAAGGCTTGTATTGAAAATACTTATAAGAAATGTTCTACTTTTATCGTTCCACTGCTGGAACATGGGTTTCCTCTCAGAATGGGAAGCTTAAGGCCATGGTCTGCCACACTGGTCAAATGCCGGTTGGCAGACTTCACACACCTTAGAGAACACTTTATATTGAAAACTCGAAGGTGTGCTGGTTTCCTCATGATGTTTTCGTTCACCGTAATAGCAAGTGATAGTTAAATTTAAAACACACACTAAAACAGGAGGTGCACCTCAGGGATTTGAACCCGAAATCCCTGAGTGAGGGTTCGAATTTCAAACCACTAGGTTATCACTGCTTCCACTAATAAAAGTTACTAATTTTGCTAAAAAATGGTACACTAATGTAAATGACTGTTCAAGTAGAACATTTTACATTGTGGTTCATGACAGTGTCGGAATTAGAATGTATGAGTGTTATAAATAAGTTGTTATAACCACTCCGAGTTATGTATACATGTATAGCTGTGTACACTCGTTGACAGGATAATAGCTGCCAAAATTTGCTAGTGATGAATATAGCCGATAACCATATCATTATTACCAGTGTGGACCTCTCTGGTGACACGGCAGCTCTGTTCATTTGCTTCTAAGATAAAAGTTGTAACAAGTGTATTCATTCTTACCCATGATTTGTGATTGCAGTGTTTGAAATAGGCAACGGGCGTAAACCTGCTACCTATATCTCATTACAAACTTTTGATGGGATATAGTAATATTCTACTATAATACCGAAATCTAAAATATACAAGTGTGGAAGTCTTAAAAATTATACCAATGATTTTTGGACATTGCATTTTTATACACAATATACATACACAACAACATACCAGGATAAATACAAAGTTACTTATTTTTATATAATACAACATAATGGATGATTCCACAGATCGCCAAATATTTTAACGTGCAGTCTGTCTGTTCTGTGTTCCAGCATCATCCGGGCATGTTGGGCGTAACCCCGCTGCAGGGCCTGCCGCATCCGCAGCACACCCAAATACATCCTGGTATGTTACAATTTGTTACGTAACATCACGCCTTATGTTCCTCCAGTGGTAGCTGAGCAGTTCCACGAGCTACTATGGAACATGCGGAGAGCTTCTTGTCATACACTGAGCACGAACTCAGATTTCGTGTCATAGGGATTCGAACAGCGGTGTTGCTTGCAACTAACTTCTTTTTTAATATATCATGCCCATGAAACACGCTGCTAAATTTTTTTTATTGTTGTAGGTATGAACCTAAACGAGACCATGACTCAGCAACAAATCGAAATGGTGATGCAAATGGAACAGCAGCAGCATTCCCAGTTCGAGAACAACAGCTTCGCGAACACACAGCAGGTACGGCGAGCGTTCACAATGATTGTAAGGTCACGTGGAAAGATGGGCTGGATGCCGTTTTGGCCGTTGTGTTTAGGCTCCACTATGGAATAGGTGGCCATTCTGTTACCATACACCGGGTATAATCGAAACAGCTATGCCACTACTAAACATTTCAGTTAGACAAATCCAATAGTGCTTGTCCCAGGATTTGAACCGAACATCTCTTAAATGGCATTCTTGCTTACAACCAATATGACCAATGAGACAGTGTCAGCAGAATATAAATTGATTGAAATAAAAACGGCCAGTTTTGCATTTTCTCACCTCTGTGAATTGAGGAAGTACTTATTCAGGAAGAACAAATTCTATAAGCCATCTTATAGAATTTGTTGATCGATGTTGAATCGCACAAGCAGTATGAGGTTCGACGTTTGGCACAATCGTTAAATAATCGGTGTAAACGTGCCTCGCTACGCTTCACCGTCAAGTGTTCTCTGGCCGTGCGGACGTTTGTCGGAGAAGCGTCAGCGGCTGACGGCGTGGCGCGTGCGCAGTACGCGGGCGGCGTGGCGGGCGTGGCGGGCGTGGCCGGCGTGGCGGGCGTGGGCGCGGCGGGCGGCGGCGTGGCGGCGGCGGCGGCGCTCGTCAACGGCGGCTCGCTGGTGCCGCCCGCGCCCGACTCGGCGCCGCACCACCAGCCCTTCGACGTGCAGGTACGTGCGCCGCCCGGGCCGTCCGCATATGTCTGACTGGTTTTTCGAAAATGGACTGGGTTCCGTATGGTGTGCTTTATGTTAGTACCATTAGTCTCATTTTCGAGCTCTACCTTTGATATCTTTACGTTTGAGTCGGTTGTGTTGAAATTAGTTCCGTAGAATACAAAATATATATTTGCGGTAGCTATGCGTCATATAAACTTAACACCGTATTGTAAATATAACTGAACAAGAAATAGTCTCATATTTTTGTGATCTTTGCATTTGGAGCGTAGTCCATGATTTGGTTTAATATAAACGAAATTGCATGGTCTTTAGATTTATACTTTAAAATTTAACATAAATATTATTAAAAGATTTCTCTTTAAATATTTTCCTTATAAAGTTAAATTATATCTGTACACTTGTCGTGTTTTTGTTACTACTAGCTGATTTCAATGCTGCAGTTTTATCGATTAACTTTAATATGTATTACCTTGACGTTTAAGAAGTTATATCTCCCTGCCAGTGACAGTGTTAATACTAGTAAAATTGTATTATATCCTGAATTAAGACATGGTGCTCTGGTCGAAAAATTCCGGACTTCTTCAGTGCTGGTTCGTTTTATTAAAGGAGTTTTTTAGAAGAATTAGTGTCCATCATCTTCTGCAACTCCTACTTTTTAGTTAGGAATGTATAGTAATGTACTTTATTTTGTATGGTCCTATTTACTATTCACGCCTTTTTCATGTGCTCCTCAGTGTCGTATTAATTATGGCACTGTAACTTAGTCTTTATTGGTCGCTTAATTTCCGGAACTTTTAACTTTTGTCAACTCTGTTACGGTAACTGCTACCATTTAGCTGGCATCAACGCTGTTATGGGAACTGCTACGACGCAGCGACCGTTACCGCTCTTAAGGAAACTGCTACGATGCAGCTGCCCTCTACGCCGTTACGGTAACTGCTACGATTCAGCTGCCTCCAACGCCGTTACGGTAACTGCTACGGTGCAGCTGCCGCGAACGCTGTAATGTCAACTGCTACGGTGCAGCTGCCGTGAACGCTGTTACGGCCACTGCTAAGATAGCTAGAAAAAGCGGTGCCCTGTGGGCCTAACCTGTAGTTACAGGTAAAACTTTGCGTATATAATTATAAATGTTATACAGAATTTAGTTGCGGCCCGTTCCCCGGTGGCTTTCGTTCCTTCCCCTTTAGAAGAGCCCCCTGTACGATCATGTGCGCATGCGCTGGACTGCTGTATTGTGTATTATGTTGCTTCGTATTCGTTTGTGTTGTGTGCGCACACCTTTTTGTTAGTTATTTTATTTACTACATCGAAGGGTCTGGAGAAGGAGGGGGGGGGGGGGGAAAGGGGAGATCAGTGCGTTTGCACTCTGTCGTATAACCAGTTGGTTTAAAATTAAATTATGTAAAAAAAAATATTTTTATTTTTAAACATTTGAAATAAACTAGGTACGATAGTACGTTTCCAGGTAATATTGTTGTTGTCGAAGCAATTGTAGGAGCGATGTCGCGCGGCGATCGTCGGCCGGCACCCGAGTGTCCGTGTCGCGGGGCCGCAGTCGACGCAATGCGTCGCGCTACTGCTGGGTAACCCTCGTCGCACTCGTGGCGTCCGGCCACGCTGAAGAACTGTTGCGAGCGACGCCGCCGGCCTGCCTCGGCTGCCACCGGTGTAAGGGCGAGGCCCGAGTGTTGTAGAGACATCTACATGAACGTTACCGATAACGTTTAATCGATGTAACCGATTCGATTGTAATCATCTATTCGAATAAACTGTTACATACGATTAAACCGATCTCCGCAAGTGCAAGTTATAAAATATTTTTCGTATTACGATGCAGTTAACGAATCGTTATGTTGACTCGGAAGCTCCATGTGGAATGTTCCAGTATGACATAGTAATTTGTTGTGACATCGACGATCGGATAAGTCTCGTTGCTTCCGACGAGACATCTCGGCTTATCCGTTTGATACTTAAATGTATGACAATGCACTGCGCTGTTATATGTATGTACACTCCGTGTGCTATATCAATAAATATAATACTAATATGTGAGATAAATACGTTTTTTCTTTTTGAAATTTTTAACAATGACGTGCCAAAATGTTATCCTATATATTGTTTCCTTGCTGTATATATGTATATGTTGAGCGAAACTGTTGCATTTTGAATTAACAATAGTTCACATGACACCTGCGCCTCCAGGCAAATATGTATAAATGTGTCCGTCCGAGCAGCGAGCTCGGCGCGACGCTGCGGGTATTCGTGTAGTCCACGTGCAGGACGGTCTAGCGGACGGCGAGCCGTGTACGTGTGGTCTGATGTGAGTATATTTATTTTAGATGCAAATAACATTTAATCGATGTTAGTTTTTATTTATACATTTTGTCTGAAATATAAAAGTGCTTATTATTATGGTATTGATGGAGTTTCCCTGAATATTGTCAAGTAGCGTTAGCAAAAAATGCCCTGACGCAAAGCATTGTTATAAATATTTATTGTAGTTGTTTTACAGATTTCTCTTGAGCGTATAATTACTTCGTTAAGAGGATGTAGACTAAAGAAGTATATGTGAGTTAGTCTAAGGTACGTGTTCACACTGACCCAACCAAGCGCTCGAGCATCGTTAGGTTCTACTTTGCGATCTACAATATGTATCTGCGCACAACATGCATTAAGATTATTTTATACGACTCTTCACCTGGACCGTGACCGGTTCTCAAGATTGTGAGATTACTTTACCATCTCTTGAGACGTGTTTTTGTTATTATTATGTCGTGTTTTATATAGTTACACGTGTTTATAAATTTTACAACTTCATAATAAAACTTGTTTATAAAATTTACAAATTTTGATTTTCACGTGTTTATAAAATTTTCAAATATTGAATTACACGTGTTTATAAAATTTACAAATTTTGATTTACGTGTTTATAAAATTTACAAATTTTGAATAATGCGAGAGTGATACTCGTAAGAAAGAAACTAAGACATTCAGTAACTGCTTGCCTTGCTCTGCCAATTGTCGGTCTATTACTAATTCAATGGGATTCTTTTTAAGTTTTACGTAAGTCAAACCGCAGTCGAACAGCCAGGCTGACAAAGGACAGGCGGGGCACAGCTCAGCACCTTCAGCACAATGACGGGCACGTGGTCATAGTTCCGCTCGCTGCTCGGTGGGCACCAGCAATACGGCGCCCGCCGAGTGCTCGTTTGGCATTTGGCGAATTTCGTTCACCTTGTCGATTCGCATACCCGGTCACGCCTTCAGGTGAAGCAGTTGAATTTTATGCTTTTTAAAGATTTTTTTTTGGGGTATAAAACTGATTCACATAATTTTTAGTGCAAGTATAATTGTTCCATTTATATATTTTTGTAACGCCTAAAGCCGGGCGGTAAGCACATACAAGGGCAGACTTATGCATCGTGGCATTGTGTCTGCAAGTGGACGCGAGCTGACGGTGAGAGGCGGACGGTGCTGGTGGGTGATATGTTAAATTAGAATTGTAATTTAGTAAACATGTAAATATATGTATTAGTGGTCTGACGTTGATGGTGCGAACGTGATCACTTCATGTTTTATTATATTCCCTAAACTTATTTTTGATTTATATTGCGTATGAGTTTTAGCGTTTAGCATTAGCTCTCTATAAAATGTTACTCTTCTTAAGAAGGAGTATGAAGATTTTTCTTTATATATAATATATAGTCATGTCGAGGTATATTATATATTGCTTTATACACGTGTATATGAAAATATAATCTCTATCTATATATTTATACAGATTAGTAAAGTTGGAGTGTCTGCTTGTAATATTAAAATAACCGCTTGTTTCTAAATTAATATTTGTATACACGGTACTTTGTGATATCAACCCTTGTATCGTTCCACTGCTGGGACACGAGTCTCCTCTTAGAATGAGAGGGTTAAGGCCGTAGTCCGCTACGCTGGCCAAGTGCGGGTTGGCAGACTTCACACGCCTTAGGGAACAATTTTTTTTTCTGAACTTGAGGTATGCAGGTTTCCTCACGATCTTTTCTTCATGGTAATAGCAAGTGATATTTAAACTTATAACGCACATTTTTGAAGAAGTGCGTGCTAGAGATTTGAACCCGGTCTTCCGGAGTGAGAGATCGAATTTGAAACCACTAGGCTTATACCAAACTCGGTACTTATACCAAAATATTTTTATTTTCGTCTTTGTCTGTCTGTCTGTTCCGGCTTATCTCTGGAATGGCTGCACCGATTTTGACGGGATTTTCACTGGCAGATGGCCGATGTAATAAGGAGTAACATAGGTTACTTTCATTTTAAAATTTTAGTATTATCGAGATCCACGCTGACGTAATCGAGGGCACAGCTAGTCATTAAATAAATATCGGTGATCTCCTGCATATAAATAGGGTGTTTACAGATGAGTGTAATGGCCATCATCTGGTGCACTGGTAAACTGTTTAAATGTATTTCGCTATAATATATATCTGTAATGTGGGATGTTGTGAAACACAAGTAATACAATAGTTGCATTCCCTAAACTGATTTGTCTTCGCAAAATGTCTTTCTGACAATGAATTCTCTTTCAACAGAAAGTTTTCTTTCTCATTAGTCGCCATCTTTACATTTACCGCATTCTTACTGAGATATGTTCTTGTCCCCCATATTGTGCCCCATAGTTCCCACCCGTCTGCTGGACGCGGCCACATCCGCCGTAGCATGTTTGGCTGTTGTACTTTAGGTGGTCTGGAGAATGAAGCGAGCGGCTTGATATTACATTTCCTAGGACACGAATAAAAAATAGTACATTACAACATAACATGTACGTGCCCACGATTGTTATAGTCGCAGTACGATAGAGTTGTGTTCATGTGAATCTTCGGCTATGTAAGTAGGTATCTATCTATCCGTAGCTAAGGAGCGCTGTGAATATTGCTGCGAGTTCCGTTTACACTGAAAATGTAAACACACGCTCTCCTCGCTAGACGATAGTTATCGAATCGAGCTGTTCGTATTTTACCTGATGTGAAACCTTTGAATATTTTTAAAAAGGTCAGTGTAACCTCTGACTCGGTGGCGCCACGGATCCGAGCTACGTACTGCTTCTTATATGGTGGCTCGCGCTGATGTCAAATGATTATCGATATTTTTTTTACATTACCAATTTGTCTTTATTCATATTCTATAACACCCTGTGTTAAAAAGGTATTCTTAAATTATGTTATTCTTGCGTCATAACGCCTAGCTCTCCCGCACGGGAAGGCCGAGGAGCGGGTGTGTGAAGTTTATGTTGACAATCGGTCGAACGAGAACTGATATGATTATGCTGCGGTCACACGCGGGTCGCGGCGTTTGACGCGCCGTCGAGAGCCCGGGCGCCGGTATGCAGCGTGTTAATTAATTGTTGTCCAATGGCGTAACTATTTGCCGGTACGTGCCTATTGATATGCATTGTTCTCTGTGTTACGAGGGAAATTGTTCCTCGTTGTTTATGTATGTAGATATATCGACTGTGTCGGTCTCTGCCTACCTGTATGGGTAATAAGCGTGACATTAACGACGTGCGTATCAGTAATGTAGCATATTGTTATTCAAGATAAACGATTATTTGTTATAAGAATTATCTACTTAAAGTTTACTAATGTTATACATGTTAATAAAGATCAAGTAACAATGAGAATTAGTATAATTCTTAAAATTAAATGTCACAGCTAATGAAGGGGGGATTTTATTGTTGATGTTAAAAAAGTAATTAATTCACAATTTTCGCGTTCTCGCCTTTCCAGCTTTACATCCAGTAAGGTCAGTCTATTTGCTTGGATAGTTTTAAACAATTCGTGTTTATTTCACAATCGCTCGCAATTTTTATTAAGATTAGTTTGGTTTATTTTTTTGCATTTACTTCAAAGAACAGGTCCACGATAGATTTGCTCATTGATAGTTGCGTTTAATTTAGAACACGAGAGAAAAACTGCTCTAACTGCAAATGGGAAAAACCTTATGTGCCTCGTTGTCTGTCTACTATTGTTCTGTTGTTAAATTGTCATCATGTCTTGTCGCACAGGTTCTCGCCGCGATTACGATTAGGAAGCTTCGAGAATACTCTTATGATTTTTTCTCTTTATAATTTTATCTTTCATGCATATGTTCGAAAACTTTTTTGCTAATGGTTAGTGTTGTTCTCTATGGAATGTTTTTGCACCTATTCCAAATGTGAATACAAATCGGTATGTAGAGTAATTATTTATAAGTAACTCTAATGAACCTAAACTGGATGCGGCGAGCCGAGGACGGCACGCCGTGCCACTCGCTGGGGGTCCATGTCGAGCGGTGGAGCAGGCGGGGCGGTGATGACGCGATCGTGTGTCGCCACTGCGGGCAACCGTGTTCTTCCGCACGCGCCGCATAGCTTGTTGTGCGCACGCGAGCGGCGAACGGCCGGCGGCGGTGCGGTGGTTCATTCATTTTTGCTTGCCATTAGCATTCTTTAATTACTGAGTGATCCTGGGTTGGACAAGTTGCCATAAAACTGTTATTTATATTCCGTAGGATTCCGATTATGATATGATTTATTTATGTATACTTCCTCACTTCGTGATTTATTAATATCTATCTAAATATCAAAGTGATAGGTGGTACTTGTGCATCATTAAACATTAGCCATTAAATTGACTCGATAGTCGTATTGGTTTCAAACGCAACTGCCCAATCGGGAGATCCTGGGCTCCAAATCCTGTCTCGGGTGCTGCTTGATTTTTCTAATTTAAATGTTCTTCTAGTAGCTTTGGAAATGTGCCTGGTGTATGGCTAAAGACTCTCTACCTATTACATAGTGGGAGACGTAACTGCCTACCTCTAATTTGATTACAGGCGTGACGTTACTTAAAGAATTATACAATCGATTGTATTCATTGAAAATATGAAACATTCAATATTTTCATAGCGTCAATGTTTGCTTTTTCAATTGGCAATACTATGCGATGTCAAAGGTGTGAGGAAAATAAGTTTAAAAAATACTGCCTGTTCATTTTTTTATACTAGACAGATTAATACATGTCAGTATGCTATTTTTAACATAGATACAAGCAGTAAGTTTTATACGAGACCGTTATAAAAGTGGGTCGGACGATTCGACAGGCTTAACCGTAATACGACCTTTTTACTAAATGAACATGTAGCTCACACTATTATGTATAGCCGCTGTTATAAAAGGCCCGAAGGTAGAAGGGAGATTTTAATAAAGCGAGCATCTTCATGTTATCGCCGCGTAGGCATTATTGTGTTGTCGAGATGGCGGTCGTAGTCGCGGTGCGGCGGAAGTAGGCGCCGCGCGACGAGCGCCTATCTCTGGGAAGCAATAAAACTATACCGCCTCAGCGGCGCACCACACCGTTACCGGGCGTGACGGCGCGGTGCGCGCGGTGTGCGCGGCGGCCGAGCGCCGGGCGCGCGCCGCCGGCAGCGGGCTACCGGCGTGTCGTCATCGCGACGCACTTTCGTCACACGCACTGGACGTGCGTGACTCCAATATTGTTGCGTTTCTATCGATCCAATCTATTGCACACAATGAAGAGTGTTCTAGAATTTATCCGTTTAGATAAGTTGTTGTTATTACGTGTAACCGGTTTGTAAACTAATCACGGCTCCATATCTATTGCCACTTTGGAAGATCTATTAAAGTATTCTCGACCTTCATCAATGACATGACATTGTTTCCTTATACAAAATGACCACAATCGGCATGGAAAGTTTTTGTTGAGATACTATTGCTTCTGTTATGTTGTTACTGTTTGTGTTGCCTTACAAGTAGGGATTTTAAATTAATTAAAAGCTTTTTAATTAGGGCTCAGTTGATTCAATCTTAAATATTCATATTACGCGAACTGCGACAAACATGTCGCGGCGGCTATTCGACGCGAAGGTCGCAAATCATGGCAACATAATGTTTAAGCCTATTTATTGGGCGTTCTCTTTTTCAGTGTGTTTATTTTTTTTTCTGTTAAGGCTCACGCTCGACTCTTGACTTTAACAAAATGTCAAAGCCAACAGCGCAACCTTAGACTCTTCCTCTCGAAATCCCTCCACATGATATTTTCTAATTCTTATTTATTTTTCAAAATTAAAAAGACAAGTTTCGTCTCTGATTGTTCGTTGTTTGAGTGTTGGTGCATATTAAATGTTCTCATGAATGAATTAGTATATACATAGCTCCGCTTCTTAACTACGTACATAGGTGCGCGGTACAGTAAATACTACAGTGGCGGATGCTTTCTTTACCTTTGCTGTTGATTTGTATGATGTGGATGTTTCAAACCGAGCAGGAACGTATAAAAATACTTTCAGAATAATTATCATCTTCAAACATGTTATCGTTCCGCTGTTGGACACAAGTCTTCTCTCCGATTGAGGCGGTTAAGGCCGAGGTGTGGCCACCTTGCTCAAGATACATTTCCTGAATGTTGCAATGTGACTCAACATCATTGACACTGTTAGTATTTTACGCTCTACATTCGACTGCGATCTCGGGGACGTCTTGCCTTAAAATCCTGGGTAGTGTATATTATTGGATTATTCCAACTTGGAATTTCTACTTAACACATCTAACAGCGGTTAGGAGTTTAGACGTGCGCCCGGTGTGTGGTCTGGGACAGCCTCGCCCCGTACCGCACGCGTGCGGTGCGGTGCGGTCGTCGCGGTGATCGCGGGCGTGACGTCGCGCGGCCCACGCGCCCACGCGTGCGTGGCCGTGAGTCAGCGGCTGGGCGAGGCAATGTCCGCGGCCACTCGCCGCTCACTGTACTGTCCCGTTACAGCGTGCACATGTTGCGAGCGCGACCGCCGCGCGACCGCCGCGCGACCGTTATGTCTCCGTGCTGGTGACTCGGGCCCGTCTCCCAGCCGTCGCGTGAAGCCTGTACGACAAGTGGTTAATAAATATATATCTGTAGAAGAAGATGTGCGTCACGGTCGTATTGACATATTTAACATTTTCTTGACTCACGATTGTTTTTTTTCCGATTGGAATGTATAGTTTCTCCGCGGGGACAGTTTCCGCCGCGACTTCGTCGCAATTGGCGGGAGCTCACGGGCCTTGACGTGCAGAAAAATTAAACATGACTCAAGTTGGCTTCATTCATAATAATGTGTAACAGTCACGAAACAGGACATTTGACGCTCTTTATACCACGAGAGGGACGTGGCGTGTGACGGTACAGCAAATGTCCTGCGGGGATTGTAAACATAAATCGATATGGTCTTGGAGCAGGTGGAGTCTCTGCCATGCGTATATAGTTTTTACACCCGGATAGAAGATAATTATCACACAGTTTGTCCTGGGCGGGATTCCAACGCGGGTCCTCCGACTCAACAGTCGAGTCAACTAAACATTGCACCGAGGGTTCATGCCTATACGATAAGCAAATATATTAGTCTACGATCATAAATGTGAACTCAAAACTCTGTAAATTGCCCTCAAGTAACACCCGAAGAAGTCGGCATTATTCTGTAGACTTCAAACTAAGTTATAATGTATTGTGGTAATATTCTAGGCTACATCATATTGAAGTTGCTACGTGGTTGAAAAATAACTTTGTATGTATATGTGTGTGTATGTGTGTGT
>DWEI01001234.1:0-17404 GCA_018245875.1 Mysoria ambigua | reverse complement strand
TAAAACGTAACATAACATCTGTAATCTCGGAAGAGTTATGCAAAGAAGTAGTTTCATTAATTTCGTTTACGTCCCAATATGGAATAGCCTATTGTGAGCCAACTGCCATACACCCGGCACAAATCCACATTCCGAGCCACTACTACGAAATGCAAGTTAGAAAAATTCATTAACACACACCCGGGGATATAAACACAGGTCTTTTTTATAAATAGTCGATTCTTCGAGATGAGCCGCCATTTAATTTAGTTACAATATTTATTACTAGAGTATATTACAAGCTATGGTTATGACTACCATCTATATAAAATATAACAAAATGGTACTGTTATTTAGTAGTAGCACTATTAGCATTTACAGAACTTTCGGTAATTTTATGAAAACCTAGCTTTTGCCCACAGATTCTCTCGCGTTCAATGCATAAATTACACAAAATCTTTATAAATTGTGCTGTATGTTATTCCGATGTATAAACTATATAACAGTAGTAGTAGGTAGGCAGAGGATTTTAGTACACTCTCAAGTTTCTCCAATTAAAGTTATATCTAAATCTTTTTAGTAGTTTTCTTTCAATACAATCAGCCATCAGCTATTAGTAGGAAGTAGGATATTTTGTAACAACTTTTTAGTAATTCTACAGCGCCATCTTGTTTCCTCCACACAGACTATATACCTGCAACTACCCTCAAAATTTTTTATTAATGACCAATATCTGTAAATATCGTAAGGCGTCAACGTTTAATAGAGTAAGTCTTGAACTTAATAAAAATTCACCCATTGCGCCTTAAAATACTCAAGGAGACACCTAAGGGCTAGTTATACAACAATGAAACGATCTTGAACTTGCCCGGTGCAAAATCCTTTCGCATGAAAAATTATTCACGCTATTTCAGCCACGCCATTCGTATCTCTTATGACAGATTTCTCAGTTCATAAACATAAATTTTCCAACGCGCGCGATACTCGTGGGAACAAGCCTCGGGCTGCATCGACCACCAACACTGATCGACTTTTCACTTTCGAGTTCGTGGAACATCCAATTTGCAGCCATACGTCCTGTAGCAATAAAGTATATTTTACGATGAAAAGAACTGAGGTTGGTTAGAAAATATAGCCGTTTCAGAAAATTGTACGCTATCAAAGCGAGCACAACGGTTGCATTCGCAATAAAACAAAATGGCGGATATATGACAGCTCACATCGCTCGAAACGCGCGCGCATAAATTTCAAGATGAAAACATCATCGTATATCGAAAAGACATCGCAACTTGTAAGCAATGTTGCCATGTGTAATGGCCTGTTTCTCTTGTGATATTTATTTGGTCAGCAAAGCAGGGATTGGTATCGAGTTATGGCAATTGTTATGGCGTAGGTACTTAACGGTTTATGCTATACGACTGACACGAACAGCGAACATACAAACATTTATGTACCTACGCTTATATATGTCCACTTGAATACATAACTTTACATTTTAAAACATGTCAAAAATAGTTCTTCAACATATTAGTACTAGTATCCATAACCATTTAAAAATATTTTAATATAAACGATTTATAAAATGGCACAATGCTTTCAAAAGCAAAAGTTTGCCTTGATTCTTTACTGTCCAAAATAAAATAAAAAAATCACAACATACGCAATGACAGATGGTAGTCTGTGCTGATATAAATAAATAAATGTTATTATGTGTTGGGTATGGTTTCGAAATTGTTCTATATATAAATATTTCATATAATACCTTTTTTCTCTTAACAAAGATCTATAACTATACCTACACTGTTCAACAATTATATAAAAATAGGTACTATATATAATCTGGTTTTTATCCAATGTATCAACAATTAGTCGTTGGCCATTTAGTATTGCCGATTGCCGAGTCGAACGTATATAGGTACTTAAGAAACTGTTAATCTTATTTTCCATGTAACGTACGTTATGTTTTTACGTTCATGTTACGTAAACGTGAGACATGAGTGTGAAACAACGCTGACTGCCTCTTCGGGGATTACAGCTACTTATATCCTATTTACTCTGGATCCTAAACGGATCGATAACCGATAACCGAAGGACGAGAGCGCACCGCGTGGCGGCCGCGTCTCTGATAGCATGAGGCAGCTTGCTACTGCAGAATTCGGAATGTTCAGAAGCGGGAAGACTGGCGCTGGTAACGGTAGCCCTGTGTCCAACAGGGGACCTTCAAATGCTTATTGATATATAGGCACTGAATCGCCCTAACGCATTGAGAAACTACGGAATCGCAACCATTACTGTCTAAGTTATATTTTTGACATTGGTTTGATAATACGCTCAGTCTCTAATACGCATGTGGAACATCACTGATGGTTAGTGATGGTACTACAGTTCTGAATCTCAGTGCCCCATGGGGAACATGCAGGTGTAATATTTCATAACTAATGGCTTTAAATGGCTTAAAGGGTTTATATTTCGAGATTTTTTTTTAGGTTCATGTAACAGCCATAATTGAGTAGTTGTGAACTGGTTAAAGAGATAAAATTACGCTTCGCTATTATGTATTATTATAGGACGTTGCAATTGTGAACGATTTTGAAAACGTGGTTACCACAATAGCGGCAACCATGGAATAGTAAGAAAATTTCATTTGAAATTGTTACCATGAGCATTTCATAATTACCTACCTACGAATGCATACAAATGTAGACACGTGATAAAACTTAGTGTAACCTTGACTTACATATGTTTTTCGGAGATAATCTGTATGGTTTACAAATTATCCGAAAATATTTCAAGAACTCCCGAAGATCCGTTTTTGCTGATTTAATCGAAGTCTCTATGGAGTTTGATATGTATGCTCCATGCATCACGAACATTTTGACATGTCTGCACTTGTGTCCGCTGAGCAAATTTAAATCAAAAGAACTTAACGACGAATCGGCCTGGGGGAAGAAGTAGGCAGCAGAACGCAGAACACCCCCACGTTCCACCAGTTATATTTACGTGGACTATGGAATATGGAATAGGCCTATTGCCAATAAGCTTTTGAAAATATTTTTTACAATCACCGTATCGTGACCAATTGATGTTTTGTTTTTATATTTGGCATCCAAAAATATCTATGACCCCAATTTTTTACCTCTCTACCCCGCCTTACAATTTCTTATTGCGAGTTTAGATTTTTGTATGAAAAGAGTTCAAACAATTTTACACCATCGTTGGTTTTTCAAACATTTAAAACACTCAAACATACAATCAATTCTTTATTGTTTATTTAAAAACCACAGCATCCACTAGAAATATTTCTATCGCAGAACAAAGTTTGTCATACGAGCTATTGTAGTACCATATCTCTTTTCTGTCTAATTTATCTCCTTGTCATCGTCGTTATTATATCGTTCATATCGTTCAGTAATTTCCACTGTGATCTAATGAGGCTCACAGATGTATGAATGGGAGTACTAGTGATTCTTAAAGAAATCTAGATTTTTAGAGATTTTTGTAATTCAATGGAGAAATAAAACGAAAACACTTTTGATAAATTTTGTATTTTTAGTAACAACTAATCAATATTTTAATCATAAATAGATACTGCTAATGTACAACCAATATTATTATAATAATGCGTCACCCCAATAGTGGTCACTGGACGAAATATAATTTCAAAAAGGTACATTTACTATACAATAATAGGAATTGAGATTCAGATTAGTTCAGCTGATTTCAATTGTACTGTTATCTAAAATTAACAATTAAAACGCTAAATTCACATAAATAAGTTATAAAAAAAAATCAAATAAACATTATATTTACATGCATTAAAATTATTTTCGCATTGGCAATTCGATTTAGGCGATGATAACTGCTAAAACCTGGATACACTGTCATCGATAAAAAAGTTACAAATGGCACTGATTAAATTCCAAATTCGAACTGGTTTGATTTTTAAAATACGTTAAAAATACTTTTTATCACATAAGATTCACGCTAAAATTCAAACAAAAGACTGCGATCATCCCAGTCGTGGATATTACAACTAATTAAAAACGGTTCAGTCTTTATAAATCCGACAACGACATATTAACAATGCATTTCACTACAACATTGCGATTCAGATTTTAATCCATATCTGACGAATGTGATGTCTATGTCCCGTTTGGGACTATTAATACTCATAATGAATAACTTTCCTCTATAATTGATAACGCCCAACATGAACATCGGACAACCTACTACCTAACTATTTTATTTCACTTCAAAAGAAACGTATAAAATTTCAAAGTAAAATAAAACATTAACTTAATACAATATTTAATAAATATCTTAACCGAAATACGTTATTTAATACATTCAGTTTTGAGTTAGCTCATTACATTTCATCGCTCTTTCATATTATACAATGATGTGGAATTAAACTATCTATCATTTAAAATTACCGACTACATTATTTTATATCACATATGATATATCATTTATATTGATATGACATCTATAAAAAATAAAGCTTCTTTCTTTACGGGCAAACTGTCGAATGGAAATGTCACATATTAATACGAAAATAAAGTTAAAAGTGTATTATGGAATGTTCGTCAATTATATGGTATGTGAACGACACAATATATTATCCGATGACATTTCGCTTTTTATCTGTATATCTTAGCAATACGGTGAATATTTTTATCTACTGACAGCGTCAGAAAAAGTAATCGAAATGTACGCCACGGACAAAATATCGAAGTGTGCAAGGGCCTTAATACTGTTCATTGGGACTCATATAAACGGGAGTGAGATTAGAATTTCGTTTCATTAATAAATATTCCTAATCAACAGTTTGCGATCTTATAAAAATATGTTAGCAGAAAAAAATAAAGGATAGCGCATGCTTGTATAAATAATGTACAAATATTACTCGCGAGCGAATGTTTAAACGCATAACAAGTGTCAAGTGGTCATACGTGCAACTTTATCTCGGAATATCGGACGCTGCACGCACACAATATTATACGTATAATACTGATCATTTAATTCGTTTAATATTTAATTAAAATTCTCGAGAGCGTTTATCTCGTAATGTGGGACACTTTTACGATGGCGCTACTTATTCACTGATAACGTCCGGACGCGGCCTCCGTTCCCGGACACCCAAGGAGACACTTTATGTAAATGCACTTAAGCGCTAATTTTCATTAAACCGGCTCCGTAATTAATGTAGAAATATAATTACAAGATAATTTCGCTCTTGAGTCTCAAAACAGCAAGTGCGACCGTGTACCCAACGCGGATGTAAAGGTACGTATGAAACAGTATAAATGCGTGTATTATATTCAAAATATGTATGTCTACACGGTCATGTATAGAAATTCAACAAAAAGAATTGAACTTTGAAATGATATTAGGAAATATCAATTAAAGTATTGTCAAGGGATCACCCCGCTATCGGGTACGGTTTGCGCAAAAAGCGCGATAACTAAAATAAATAGTTTATACAGTTAACACACCTGACCGCGTAAGGAAACCAACAAGCCCAATTCCAATTGTGAACGAGGGATGACAGTATAAGAAATAAATCGTCGATAAATTGGTCTCATTAGTGTCCCAACGACAGCGTCCACAAAAAAAAGTAACTTTACTAGATCACATGTTCGCACTTAATAGCCAAATAAATTAACCGGCCGAGTAAACCGCTTATTTTAATTTCACGCCGGATGAATTATAAGTGTAGTATTGAGAAGAAGAAATAAACAGCGATACAGAACTATTTACATAAGTCAAAATGAATTACGATTTCGACGACTCCGATTGAAGAAAATGTGATGTGATTATGTACACCATGTGTTATCTGCCACCGTATATTTCAAAACAGGTCCCATCGCGCCTACCACTCGCGACCGTCCAACGGCGAGTTTCTCTCTTCGATCACACCACGTGCACACGTCACACGATTGTCGTAGCCTATAAACATGTGTGGACCACTCTCTCCGTGCTACACATTTTGCACTTCACTTCGCAGCACCAATGGAAGGTGCAGTTGCACCGCTCCACCGCGAACACGGTCTCCGTCCTGTAGCCGCGGCCGCAGCACATCAGGTCGCAGCCGTCGACGCCGAGGCTCGTGTCGTTGCACGCGCGCCCGTGTGTCCCGGGAATGCCCAGCCGCGGGTTCTTTTCGCAGAAGCCCGGCGACGATTCTAGGTACACGAGGTCCTTGGACCCCGGCGACTTGTGGTCCGGGTTGTGCGGCCGCAGTTGGAATCGATATCGATCCCGCCGCGGCATCCTGTGCGACGCCGCGTCGTTTCGCTGCACGGGCGCCTCGAGGTCCGTGTTGGGCGTCATGACCCGAGATGCTCCGTCAAAGCGGTCTTTTAAAGAGTCGCCCACAGAGCGAAAACTCGGCAGCCTCATCCAGCAGGTCTTGACCGTGCACGAGCCGGACATTCCGTGGCATTTGCACTCTTGACGCATCTCCGTTTGTACGTGCTGCAAAAAGACAATTAAAATCAATAATACGAAAACATCCCGACGGTCTGTTAATTTATTCGGTCGCGCGAGGAGGTCTATAATGATGTCCAAATATCTTTAAATTCCTTCGATAAGCTTCGATACAGGTGATCGATGATCTTTAAACAGCACTCCATCGATCGCATGTTACGATCGAGCAAATTGTTACAAATCGTGAGGAGGTGGGCTGGTCGTCACCGAGCGTGGACAGATCATAAATCATGTTCTCGGGACATTTATCATTCTTAGAAGGTAGATAAATGACGCGAGGATGGAGACAGTAAATATTTTCCTATCCACGGGCGCAGGCGCTTCGTAGAAAGTGCTCGGCGGTATTTTTTTCATTCACATGTAGATGGCCGAATGTGTTGTACGGCGGAGTGACCAAATATGTGTTAAACAATCGATGGAATGTTGTGAATATTCATCAGGTGGACACCCAGTGCGTCCGTCGTGACAGGAATTGAGCGCGTTGGTTAACGACACCTCTGGGTGGCTCGAGGCGCCCGACGTCCCTTTTTGACGAATTTTAGGAAGGAACGGACAGTGGGTATGCAAATGTGGGTGTGCGGTGGGAGGGAGATGCGCGAGCGCAACGAATGGGTGCTTGTTGCGCAGTCGTCGCGCGATGGGCCGAGCCGCTTGACGCATAATTAATTTTAGACTTAAGCGACACGTCAAGCGGCTGACAATCGATCGTCACCCGTAATGTAAACACGGAGCGGTGAAACGTCCGTCGTCGGTAGCGCGATCGATTTATTTAACGGATATGTAGCGAGCCACCGTCAAGTGGTGATTGGGCGAGACGAGCCCGCATATATCGTTTATTGCCGACGATTCGAGTAACGCTTACCGCTCGGCCCGCTTCGTTGTTGTGGAGGTTCATTTTTTCACGCAGAGTTTTCCC
The DNA here is from genome assembly GCA_018245875.1 of Mysoria ambigua. Taxonomy (NCBI): domain Eukaryota; kingdom Metazoa; phylum Arthropoda; class Insecta; order Lepidoptera; family Hesperiidae; genus Mysoria; species Mysoria ambigua. The sequence goes on along the minus strand of DWEI01001234.1, from coordinate 10,020 downwards.
CCTTTCACCGGTGTCGACGAATTCTCTGCTGAATTTGAAGCCGAAGCCGATGTTGTCGCTGCAGCCGCCCCACTTCCACACGCGCACGTTGGCGGCGGTGGCGGCGCGGGAGCGGTGCGGCACGCGGTCGACGTGCGAATAGTCGCAGGTGCACGACTCGATGGAGCCCTCGGCGCACGCCCGGGACACTGCGTGCGTCACGCCTGCACTCGTTATGGCGTAAATGAACGCCGTTTCCCGGCACCCTGTAACAACGGACATATTGTTTAGATACATCAAAATACACAATTAGCACGGATATATAAAAATTAATGAATAATATATGTATTTATTCAGATATAAAAAGAGCAAATTGGCCGAGAGTTTATTTAAAATGCGACCTCATATCTGTCACCAAAAACATGAAACATATACCTATATAAAATAAATGTGTTAAAAGGCAGCAGTATAAATATATTAAGTATTTTTCTTTTTATTAAGTCATATTTTATACCGAGCCGTCGAATCCTCTGAATTACTGGCTCGATATAAGCTTATAAAAGCCAGGTATTAAACCTAACTTGGATCTCCACTAATATTGTTGTTTTGGTAATATGAATGCACGGTTTATGGTGTTTCTCACATAGACATGTTTGGTATTCTTATAATTAATCCATCCCAACAACAGAGGGCACACGTTTTAATCAAATTTTATTATTGCCCGGGGGGGTGAGGGAACAAAAAAATCTCATTACAATAATATGTTAGGTATTAAATTTCGAAACTCGAAATATTCGAAGTCATCAGCAAATTGCAACGGGTGAGCCATTAGACCCCACGATCACTGAATTAATATTTGCCAGATTGTTTTTTAAGGTATCCTTATCTCTGGGTTTTAATTTATTTTTGTTGACATTAAAATAATGAACCCACTCGATGTTTAAGTGTTAATCGCGGTTTTATTTTAATATGTTATAATACTTCTACTATCCTACTATATAGCAACACTGTCGATTCGAACACAAATATATCGATGCGCCGTATTCGCTCGTCTGCTGGATAATACATAAATCGATGCTTTCGTCCCGTATCGAATACTATAAATAATTAATGGTCCGGGCATTAGAATCAAATACTCATAAAATACAATTAAAAGAAAGAGAGGGTATATCTCGATACATGGAAAATAAAAGAAGTGCCTCTTACCTACACGGGAGAGATTATAAATTCGATCATTACAAGCGGTACTGGGGCGCGTATCGAATCGCTGCGTTAATATCGTTTTAATAGCCAACGCACATTTGAACGACTGATATCCATATTGAAAATCTTTGTCTCTTCAAGCTGATAAATTGAGTACAAAAATGTATATAGCCCACAGTGAACGAATAATGTAGGGACACGATTAAATTTGCATGTATTAAAAAAAAACAGCGCGTAAACTTTCTCGTGCGTCGTGTTTGGACATTATCTCGTTATTAATACGTGACTAGACATTGTAATTTTATGGTATAACGCATATTAATAACTCTGTTGTTATGCGCGTGTGCCTGACTCATTAAAAGCTCTCGACTCATGCGGCGTCAAGGTTATGAAGGAATTGCTCTGAGGCCGTAAACCGAAAGTTGCGCATTCACCAATCACTTGTTCAATAATTATAACCGCGTATTTAAACAGCAACCCACTTGTATTCCCCCCAGATAATGAACGAATTCCAACGACGGAAATTAATTGTTTTTTGGAAAAAGAATTAATTCCATTCAATTGTAACCATTATACTTTTTTCGAACAATATTATTCATTTATTAAAGTGTTAGTTCTCCAAGAACACGTATCTATATTCCTCAAAAATGAAATAATAACTGCTGTAATTAATATTAAATTAATAAATTGCGTTGTCGAAAAATAATTTCAGCTTTCACTAAGAATATAATAAAGAACAAGAATTATTTCTATTATATATTCGAGTGATTTAATTAAGTCGATGTCCACTTACATCAATCAAGTTAAGATTCTCTGTTTGTATAACTCTTGCAGACTGAAGAACGCTACAGATATACCCGTCCGTATTATAAAGGTATAATGTACCTACTTCATCTCTGTCTAATACCATTCGTTTCTGATTACATTGCATTCGTACGCCCTTGGTGGGCTTCCGGCCACCTCACGCGACCCCATAAAAGACATTCGGAAAGGTCTTGTATGTAAAAATAATAATGAACGCGTATTTATTGTTATTTATAATAATAATATGTGAAACGGTCTCAGCCGAGCCCGCGCCATCGTTATTAAGGACTCAATAAGCAAATGAAATCATTTTTTTATTGAGTTGTCATCGTGCACAGATATAAATTACGGGCGGCCCGCTCCGGACTCGCTTTTTGTGCTTCCCTTTGGGATGTTACACAAAAGTATTTTATACAGCAATTACTTGAGACGTTCCACCGGGAATTTTAATGTCAATTTCGCCGTCGTCCAATGCTCGGACGAAATTAATTCGGGCTACAGATACGAATGCGATATGTCGCGATCGCATTCGTCACTGTTAATGAATCGAAATGTTGCTGCCACTGACTATAGCCAATAAGTGGTCAATTACACATAACACGAATGAACACAGTAAACTCTTCCACTTCTCTGTCTACGTCTTCGGAGGCAGGCGTGATATTATGATTGAATACAGCAAAAGTGTCAGAGTAATCTTCAGGATCGCGAATTAATGTATCATTTTTGGTAGGCCAGTGTAACTTACCACTTTACTGTACTAACGAAGTGTATTGTATTATTTTAATGATCGTTAGATTATCGTGGATACGCCTAAGCGTGAGGCCGAGTCGGAGGTCCGCCCGCGGGGCGCCGTCGCCAGGTGCCTGCTCCACGTGCTGTGCACCACTACGCGTCTTCATAACGCGCGGATAGTTGTCGACACATCTGGGCCCCGGCAGATGTCAGCGGCCCGCTGTGATTTTAACTCGGCCACTTTTACAACGATCCACAGACGACATAACGGGACAACACGATTATAATACCAATTAGAAAATGTAAACAGCAACTGGTATATTATTTTTTAATTGGTCCGCATATAATCGTGTATCGATGATTCACAGGTCAACTCGTTCTCGAGTCGTTCGGTAGTGATTCTTTGTTCGGTTCTAATAAGAAGCGATATATTTATGTAACTATAAATAATTCAGTAATTTATATCGCCGTCGAGGATCGGCCCATCGATTTTGTCGGACAAAGCGGATTGTCGCGTTTTGCGAATAAATCGCGACGTAGAAAAATTATGACAGATGCAAGAAGGCTCCGGTCCAGCGGCGCATTAGTCACGGTGTGGAATTAAAAAAAAAACGTGTCCATTATTTCTACAAGTCTAATTAACTACGAGAACAAATTTGCCTATCTCGGACATTTGCTTTGTATTTATAATAACCCATATAAACCATTACCGATCTGGTTGCACGGATCGCCAGATATTAAGCGTTCATAATTAAGGAGCGCTATTATTTTATTGTGCCGATTCAACCCCATCGGGCGCAGTCAAATAAGAACAAACATGAGTAATGTGAATCTATAAAAGTAAATTATTATTATAACTGATAATAAAGTGCTGTCGGTGGATTATCTGTGCGGATAATGAATGGTCCCGAAGTCGGTTTACAGCGCGGGCGCCGAGCGGTAATTCCGACCGAGGATTGGCAGTTAAGGCGAGCCGATGGGAATTTATAAAAGTCAAAAACTCGTAAATCCAACGGACGCCGGCACCGGCCGCCGCGTGAAATAAAACTTAATCACTGTTGACATTTGACGAACACCTGGCCGGTGAGAAAAATCATTAAATAATACCTTTATTAATGCACTAATTAAATATGTTCCCGTCCGTATTAAGTCATCACGCGAGGTGCTCCGATGAGATTCATTTGAAGGATTGACTTATGACGGTTTCGCGCGTTGCGTCGCTTGTACTATATTATTTATGGCACGGTGTTATTCAAATTTGATGAGACGTAATTACTCAAAACGACCATAAATCACCCGTTTCATGATATGACATTTGGCCGGCTTAGAGACCGTCGTATCGGGGTCAGCGCACGATGATATATTTATTGTATACATACATGTCATATAATATTTATGCATAATATATAGGTAGATACGTCTGTTATGAGAATTTCATAACATTTGTTTCCAGCGACACAGTCGTTATACTAATCTGGTTTATGTCTCACTGTATCACTTACATAATAATTAAACTTAATATATTAATTCATTATAACACAATGTTTTACGCGCAATAAATAAATACTTTTGGTACTTTATTACCCGTTACGTTAATGTCACAATTTCACAATTTATTGTCGATAATTAACATGTAGCGGAACAAACGGTTTTAGCAACAATACAAGAAGCTAAGCAGCAGGAATTCTTTTCTTTATAGATGTATTAGTAGTGTCATTTATAAAACAATGCCCCCACTCGCCTGCAGTCAGTGAGCAGAAACAGTTGAATAGAGACGTAATTTCGCTATAAAAGCGCATCGAGAACAGGGCAATAAAAAGCAATAATTCATTTTCGTTATGCTACGTACGAGTGATAATTTCACATTGAATCTCCGACCGGAGGCTTCGAGGTGACAATTCAAAATTATGTCGCTCATATATCACTCATTGTGAGTGGCACAAAGCCCTCGGGGCTACCACTGGCTACCATCGACCACTCCGACACCCATTCACACAATGGACAAAGACATTTGTTTTCCAACTACGCCAAAAAAACAACATCGAGAATAATTCCTTCTCGAGGCGAGCTGTCCATAAACAATAAAAAACTCAATTTTGAATTTCGAACGAACGAATCGATGAGTAAAAATGACAACGTATTCGCGGTCATCGGAGCGATATCGGCCCGCCGTCGTCCTTTTTCATATTCACAAATCGTCCGTATCTCGAAAACAATTCAAACGCCACAAAACCCAAAACGCTTATCTAATTGAGCATTAAATATTTCGTCGAGGACATTTCATATGCGTTTTATTTTCGGTTAGGATCGTTTTATACTTTTAATCCACCCACGTCGCTGGAATCTGGATGCAGAGGCAGGGGCACGAAACATTCAAAACAGGAAATATTTGTGAGAGGTCGTTTTATTGGCCGACTTACCTGCCATTAAGAGTCAGGATAGGTGTAAACGTGGCTTCCGTAGAGCGTGTACGATTACAGTCGCATCGCTAAACTACGCCGCAGGGGGGCTCGCAGCGGGTACCCGGACCATATATTTCTCTATTCTCGGGTCAACAATGACCCTTCGAATGAAGCCGGACTATTATGCCGTTGTCATCATTTGTGTTAATACGATCCTTGAGGTCTACGCCACAATGAAATGGAGATGTCGCGTCAATACGTCAATGGTGTGTCGACGCGGACATTAACACTTATTCGTCCGCCATCCGGGGGGGCTTTGTGCGTCCGGACTGTAATTATGGCGGGTGGGTCCTATTCAGATATTTGGGCATGATGAACTGTGGCGATACAAAATTAATATTTACGATATACACATACACGTATATTTTATATTCTTATCTTTAATGAGTAGCGTTGCGACGGGCACCCGCCGCGAACGGTCGTTCGATTTTATACGTCCCTCAAATGAACGTAATTGCAATGTATTAAAAAGTTTATCGACAGATATTTGCGGCCAGCCTGTAATATGCGGCCGCGCGATTCGCCCGCCCTGCCTGCCCTTAATAAAGTAATATGCTCTAAATGCACACGCATATAACATAAATTTTGTTATGCGTTTTATACTTTTTTTAACGATTGAAATTATTACCGCGGTGGTCCGCAGCCTGCCCGTGCTATATCTGGCCTTTAATTTAGAAAAATTGTACTCGATTTACATAATGTCGTGTTTTATTTTTGTTTGTACGTTTGTTGCCGGAATAAAATATAAGTGTTTATATTTGCTCTAGGCGTTTCGATTCACGAACGTCGGGAGAATAAGAAGTTTATTGGTCGGCTGTGTTCGTCGCTGCGTGTGTATACAAAAAAACGATTTTATGAAAATGAAACAAATCGAAAATCACTCCAGTGTTCTGTATACGACATAACAGTGTGTGTTACTAAGAACGTGATTTCTAGAAAAAATGTACCATATCGTTGCATATGAGTTTATCGTTATCAATTATATAACTAAAATAAAAAACTTCTTATGATAAGACTGACTAGATGCTGACCTATACGCGGTCCTTCTTCACGAGCTCTCATTGCAGCGAGGTCGCGGCGCATTCTCCACCACCTCGAAAAAACCATGCGTGAGTCAACGATCATCATATGTGACAAAGTGTATAAATACTCACGAAATTTTTAACAGTAAAATACTTTTTTTACGTTGATTGCGGATACAATTATAAGAAAAAAAGTATGGTTCCGTCCAATATCAAGCGGTACCCTAATAACTCATCTAACTGAGTAATTGCTAGTTACACGAATAATGAACTTTATCGCCTTAATTGGTTCTGTCTCAGCAATTTACGTTGTACCGCTGGCATAAATAATACGAAGCTAATCGTTTTGAAAATAGTGATTTTGTTCGCGCGTACGAGCCTTAATTCTACTACTTCATGCTTAGGTTAAATGCTTAGGTTAAATTATTATTCTTATGTACGTTTATGTGTCGACATTTCATTCAATTAAAGAAAATGGTTATATGTATAATGGTTATGGTATTTCGGAACATAATTTTGACGCGAACAAATTCAATTGTAATTCTTAAGTAAAATATTCCTGCATTGTAATAATATAACAGAATGTATCAACATAGTATTACAGTGTCACGGAATCGTATCGAGCACCCAGTGTGGCACGTGCTGTATCCATTCCACTTTGCCTATGGCGACACAGCGGACGTCCTAAACAAAAACATGTTCATATTGTATATATTTTAATTTATATTTTAAACAACCTTAAGTTGACCCTTTTTCCTTTTTCGTGTCTTTTAATCTTTTAAATGGATGTTAATGATTTCATTTAATTAGGTAATATCGAATTTATAATAACATGAACATCATTGTGTGGTTTAATAAAACAAGTTCCATTTATATCGTCATATAAATATTTAGTTTAATATTTCTATATCGAATTGTATTATACTGGCAAAACCTGTAGTATTAACTAGGCAAACGATAAAGTATTGTATGCTAATTGGTAAATTAATATTCATGCATCATAAATATTTATAATTTATATTATAACGTATATCTATGAACAAATTCATCAATTATCATTATCATAAATTCATATGTATCCTTTGATGTTGTTATAGACAAAACCACCTTAACTAACATGCGACATGGTATATAAAAGTCCGAATGCATAGTGAAATCTCGCTTCGATATTTTTACAAAATTGTCGACGCTGTAACAAAGGTAATAAAACTATCACCGGCGGGTCGCCAGCGGTGGTCGATAGAGGCGAGTGTCGGTGTGTTTGCGCGATTCATTAAGAAAACAAATAGGTCGACAACCGGTCAAGCGTTCACACGAATGCATCCGGATATCATTCCAAATTCGAAATGAGATCGAACGCGCGGCAGATATGGGAGCGTATGCTCTTAATTTCCAAGATAACCCCCCCTAATGCGGGCTCGCCGAACTTCGATCTTAGAAATGCTTTCTATTATTACACCGAGGCACATCCAGCTGAATGTAAACATATGTATACAAAATGATAACGTACATTGAACTCGCATAAAACTTTATCGCGTTTAGCTAAATAAAAAATTAACGAGACAGATCTGATTTGCAAAAATGGCTGTTTTTTTTAGCTATAATAGCGAATAATGCGCGTTGCACGGCCAGATGTTCGCAGACTCATAATAAGGCGTATCGCATACAAAGGATCGAAATCGGACACCGGAGATAGGGCAGCCCCGGTCCGCGCTACCAAATTAATTTTGCAACTAGAGAAATAATTTAAACACGATTTTCAACCTTACCGTGATGCGCATAAAGTCGTCCCTGTTTTTACATAGCGTAACTGGTCGTAGGCGGTGTTGTAAACATTTTAATTTTCGTAAGTGCACCTTTTACGAATTTAATCTCGCCTGCTATATTACGTACCTAATTTTGTATTACTCCATTGAATGTGAGCGTGAGTGAGAGTTTTCAGATGAATTTTAATGGTGACAATTATTGACGTTTTGGAACTTACAATTAAACATGTGTTTCCCGCCAATATTTCGTTATCGTGCCCATCTATTCGTATAAACTAATGGAACGTTCTGGTGCCAGGGGATTACGTAGCCGTATTTATGCAACATAATGGATGCTTACAAAAGAATCGATGCGTGATTAATCGGATATAGGTTTCAATCGTCAATACATTCGCGTGGTTGTGTAGCGAGCGAAGAAAACAACGATTATACGATTTTAAAACGCGTATAAAGCATTCATGATTTGAATTCGAAAAAACGAAGAGAAAACAAGACGAGATATCGACAAACGGGAATTGGAACGTCACTCGGCCGCATGTAATTGATCCGGGATGTTTTATCTTGATGAGCCCTTTATATGTGCCCCCGACGCGCTACCCTCCCGGTGAATATAGATAACATCTTTTAAAAGGGTTGCCAACTAAAGATATCGCTTAATTTGTAGCCACTCTTTATAACTGGGATTAGAGTCTTGTGTACGAGAAAAAAAGTTTCTCCCTTTTTGTGTCCAAGTGTTTTTTAAATAAGATTTTTAGATCCAGCGAAATTTTCGATCGCGTTTTTTAAAAGATTACTCGAATATTAAACGACTCGATGTTTTGTAATCTGCTTCCTTGGTATTCGAAAGGTTTAACGCTTATCTTCTTAACGTCTTTTTAACGTTTTGTTCGCTTTGTTTCGAAATTGTGAACAAACAAATGTCGCGTGTTCTCGTATTCGCTATTTAAAAACTTTTGTTGTTTTTTTTTATTTGCGAGAGGATAATCGCGGTTTGGGCATTAAGTTGTCAGTCTTTATCAGAATTTATTCGTAATTAATTTAACGGGTATGCAATTTATTATAATAAATTTAAATATTGGTTTTATATAGCAGCTTAGCTGATGCCTAAAGGTCAGAGTTATGACAAATTTGTACTTTGTAAAAGAACGAAACATTTTTAACGAAATTGAAATTTGTTATCTAATTCAAATCTTATAGATTATGAAGTGTTTTGTTTATCTTGTTATTCAAATATATTTTGTATTTGGAACATCTTTTGGACTAATTTTATTGAACACCATAGAATGATTTTGACATGGAACCCATTATTTATAAACAACTTTTGCTTTTCATATGAATCATCAACTGACCTCTATCAACAATCTTGCCGAACAAGTTTTTCCCTCTAAGGAAATTCCTCGTGGAGCAGTTCCACCTGCTGGACTTGAATTGATGCTGGCACTCTGCCACCGCCATGCTGGCTCCCTTAGCGACGGCGGCGAGCACCCCAGGGTTCTCGCGCGCCAGCCTCCTCTGCTTCCGCCTGAGGGTGGCGTGCACCGCTGGGTCCATGTACAGCACTCCAGGGGATAACGGGGACAGGTTGTTCGGTTCTCCGGCTTTGGCTATACCCCTGCAATACGATTAATTGATTAATTGCCTATACTTAACAACTTATACCACTTAATACATGTATACTTTACAAATTTTGTGGATACGATAAGTGAACTGTGTTCATTATATGAGTATGAACCAAATTATGAAAGAAACAAAGTGGAATATTGTCTATTTTCTCGATTATTCTGCTTTTTTAATTCTTTTGTTTGACACAGCTTAAAATAGAGGCACGGGGGCGTACGAAGAAACATTCGCCCGAAAACATTGGACGGTGGACAGAGTAAGTACACGATAGATGCACACACGATCGGGGCAGAGATGTTATGGTAAACAATAATATAAAATATACATATACATATATACAAACGTACATAGAATAAATATACATATACATATATACAAACGTACATAGAATAAATATACATATACATATATACAAACGTACATAGAATAAAT
>DWEI01001233.1:0-17404 GCA_018245875.1 Mysoria ambigua | reverse complement strand
ACAGTTACTGCGTGCGGGCAAGATGAAACGTTGTTCCCTACAGCCTATCTACATTAATTTCATTGGAGTTTTTTTTTTAATAAAGCTCAATAGACATTAATCAGCTTACAAGTAAAGACAGATGGTCATTATAATGTTAATATACATTGTTTCACAAAATAATTGAAGGTTTTTAATAAATGAATGTTCTTTTGCATTTACGGTGGTAGTTGGGTAATTTAATTTTCATTGATTGAATGACACTTGTAAAATATATTCAAATATATTACATATTTGTTGGTTATAAAAAAGATATTAATAAACTCAACAATACTAAAAGGTTCCATAATACGAAGACATAAATGTATGTTTACTAACCAATTAGCAACCAAAACATTGTTGATAAGAAATTATTTGTTGATGGAATACGGAAAAATGAAAGATATTACGATACTGAAACACATGTGTACATGTGGTTTCGTTAAGATGTACCGGGCCGGAAGGGGCGTGGTTGTCGCACATTCGCGATGCCTCACCGAATTTACTGCGCTGTCTGCGGCTCACGGCGGTGCAGACGGGCGGCTGCAGATAGCAGGCGCGACCACAGACAGCGGTTGAAACGCACAAACGCGCACATAGAACATATTTGATTCGTGCTGTTCAATGATCTTCTGGTACTAATTATGCTATCAAAATCTGTTTCTTTCTGTATATTTCATTCGTATGAATGTTTTTCTTTATATGTAGACACATTATCAAAAGGAACGGCCATACCTATTGTACCTCTGAGTAACTCAATATCGCCCGCGTGTTCGTGACTTAGAACATACATTGTTATTGCAGTGTTTATATTTTCTTATGACAGGATACAAAGTAAAGTAACCTAATACAGGAGAATCTCTATATCTTGAATCTCGTTAAGTCGTAATCCCGAGTAAATGGAAAATGCCATTCCCTTCCACTGAATCCATAATTATGCAATATCTCGATTTTTTTAGACTTATTAACTCAAATAAAATGTTATTTCCCTGCGAGATACTAACATTACTTTTTAACACTCTATAGCTCGAATTGCAAAAGGGAAACTCGGTAATGAAATACATGATGACTTCTTACTTTGTATTTAGCTATCTCATAGCGATAACATCCAAAAGGAATCTATTATCTAAAAATCTATAATCTAAAAGTCAATATGCAGATTATTTGACATGTGACGAAGGGCTGGCTGCTACTGGTACACTGACTGACATCATTGATTTAGTGAACAGAATGGAGATCACTATAATGATAAACAAAATTATTGAAAAAAAAATGAAAATGGCTTGAATCAAAAGAAGATTTTTTTTTAATTATTTATTAACATCAATGTTATCACACATTTCAAAAGACGTTCGTAATACTTGACTTATATCTGTGTAATTTGTTTTAATAAACGTTCGTAAGTAAATTGTGCCTTTTCATGTCAAAATATGATCAGTTAAACTCTTCATATCTCGAAATTATTATGTCAAAAACTCAATATCTGGAGCACAAAACATTATACTGTAGCTATAAAGCAGTCGGTGTCCGCACTTAAAAATGTTATGGTTTTGTTGCTTAAATATGTTATATTAAAATAAAACCAGAACTATACCTTGAGGATTCGTTATTAATTCTATCGACATTTAATCAGATATCATTAATAGACTCGGTTATTAGTGAAAAGTCTTTGCTATGAGTCTATGCTTGCTCTTAACTATAAAATACAGGTAATTTATTTTAAATATCAATCTGTTTTAAAAAAAAAGTTACTTTCAACGCAACCAAAAGCGAGAAAATGATGAAAGAGGTGAACGAAGAGAAATTTACACAGTGCTCCTTGATAGCAGTCCTCGAGCGGCGGCTACCAGCATTACGTCAGACCACACGTATGGCACAGAGAGCAATTATGTGACAACATTGGACGTGGAAGTGAAGAGGGTAAACAGAGCAGGGGGCGAGCTGATCCGTAACACGGTAGTGAGCGCTGAGGACCCTCGGGTCGAGTGGGCGATATGGGAGGCATCCGAAGGGGATTCCACTAAATTACTTTATAGTGACTTTCCTTTATTTTGTTCGGATAAAATGAATGAACTAGATAGAGATGCGTAGGAAGGTAAATCAAAATATTTAACAGGTATCATTAATTCAACTGCGTCACTATGACGACAGTGGACTTAACCTAAACAGGTACCGAATTGAAAGACGATAATAATCTTCATAAGCATGGATTTCTGAAAAGAATAAAACTACTAACATACGTAAACCCACCAAAACATAATAGGGTGTGACGTCAGAGACTGAGAGCTAAAAAATTCTCCATGAATGGAGGACATCCGTTCATAAGGTAAGCGGTAATAAAGGACCTTAATTAATTAGCAAAGCTCATTAACAAACAGAAGCGGGTCCGACTCGCCTGGGGACCACCAATGAGGGCATCAGCAAGTCAAATGCAATGGTGCAAGTTTCATGGCACAGTTTGCGCACAAGTCATATTATTTATCACTGCTGTGGTGTTCGTGTTTGTAAGTATGGAGTGTGTGGAATCTTTGGAACGGTTCAAACGTTCCTTTTCTACTTTAAACTTTCATTAACTCTTTGTTTCTTTGTTTTTTATAAGAACATGGCTGATGGTAAGTGCAAATTAATATGTTTTACTTTATCGCCGATCATGTTCTAAAGATAAGGAGAGTAGTAAGTATACATTAATAAATAAACAATCTTAAATGAAATGTATTTTCCCAAAAAAAATTATCGAAATTATAATTCACGCCCTTTTCAATTCATTGCTCTCCAATAATAAATATGATACAAATGAACAAAGTACATTCAGTTGGATACTATACTATGAATAAATTACATCTCATCGAATTAATAATTAATGAAGTTTCATATAATAGGAAAAAGTAATTGATATGCGATTTTTTTTTAATAAAACAAAAGAAAAAGCAACGGAATTTTTAGAAAAAAGTTATCAATTTTGTAAACAAGTCAGTGAAAATAACGGTGAAAACCAACAAAAAGATAAAGAAAAATTCAAATGTATATAAAAAATTAAGGTGTCACTAAAACCATTACCACGCACATGAACATCACTATCATCATGGTCACCATTAATATCATCACCCACATTATCATTACTCTCATTGTTATCACCATCAACAACATCATTATCACCATCATTATAATGAAAATTAATGAATTGTGATGACATTAATGAATGTCATTTATTACCAATTACCTTTATATTATCATCATTATGATCATGACACTGTCCTGCTATAGTCTTGTACTAAATTGAAACTTGAAGATTACTTAATCAAAACATTATAGCTCAATAATATGGTGTGTATCATATTTGTAACAAATACGTATATTATTAATACATCGGTATATATACAAACATATATACTAACAGTATACGTTAGTGAACATTTGATGCTGTCCCGCCAACACTTGCCGAGTGTGAATAATTCGTTGCAATAAAAAGAACGGGCAAACAAAACGAAACGAAACGCGCTTTATGTCCCGTTCGCACTTCGTCCGGACGACGCCGTTGGAGCCCCCGCAAGAATCCATACATATTAGCATACCGATAAAAGAGGCCACTCAACATGCATGATATATTAAAATCACGTCTCCGGAACAATTAACAGAAACGAGCGAGCGATCAAATAATAAAAAGTGCCTTTGTCATTACAAACAGTCGACGCGACGGCGTACATGTTCTTAGAAACACCATAAGCGGAGATGAATAATAAACTCAGTGATGCCAATGAATTGGTTTTCAGACGAACCAATAGCTGCGCACACGCAAATCGCCTCCGGCACGCATCGCGATCGGTATAACATATCCACAGTTTATAAAGACGATAGCAAAATGAACGCGCGTTCCATAACAGTTGACGCGGAATATGTCACGGAATTTATGAAGTATAAACTTATATACTTCATACGCCAGAGCGGCGTAAAGCGCTACTTTCTGCGAGAGTAGTGAATGTTATCGATATGTAATTTACCATTAACTGGTACAACTGAAACTTAATTGTTTTGAGTCTCACCTGTCAATCAACGCACACAAGCGCACACGTCCGAGGCAACACAAAGACATTCGATACGTTCAGCCAATCTGAGAGCAACGTATGCGCTACACCAACACAAACAACTATTCAAACACATTTGAACATTCGAAAAACCATTTTCCATCATAGATATTTATTTACGCGTTGGCCAACCTCAAAACTTCACGGGGACAAAAGCCGAAACGAGACGCATCAACTCCAACCTCCGATTGAGAAACCCAATTTGAATAACAATCAATAAATTAATGTATGCTCGTAATTTATTCGTAAGCGGGAGCTTGTGACACACCGACGCTACGTACGCTGAATCCAAAATGAAATTTTATAAGAAACCGCTCCTTTTCAACGCCCCATTATGGTCAGAATGTAATACTTTTCTTAACGTATCATCATTATCGGTCCGCGTCACAATGCTCCTTTGAAACACTGTCGTTAAAGTCGACTAATCTCTCTTTACACGTAAAAACTGACGGCGCCGAATGAGTTTCTCGTGTTGGAATAATTAGTCTTCAATTGAAAGCGTGCTTTATTTCGAGACACCGGACAAAACGGACATGACACGGTTGGGCAACGGTAAAACACTTTCACGAATACAATGATATTATTCCAAAGGATTGTAATTATGAAGCGTTACGAGCTAGTTGTGTGCTTGAAATACGAAATGTTAATATTGAAATTGTCGCCTGCCGGTTATATAAATAGAAGCTCGTTAATTACAGACCGTAATCACATTTCGCCAAACGCGTTACGACACACATGTCCCATCCCTTCGCTGTTCTAAATTTAAATATTATTTAGGCGGGAGCTCGCGCCACGCTCCCTGTCTCGATAGAATCGAAAATAATTTATGGATCTTTGTTACACTCCCCCGAATTAAAAATAATAGGTGACTTATTTTTAAGATACCGCATGTAGCAGTGCTCGTGTTGAACGTTTGAATATTATTCACAACCGCAAAAAAAAATACTTGTGAGCGTTAAATTTTTCGTTTCTTAGTAAAATATATTTCTGAACGATTATCTTGGAATTTGGGCCGCGAAAAAATTATAATAGACTCATTAGTGTTCAAATATCATTGGGCAACGCTGCGCAGGAGCATCAGATCGAATAAAAATCGCGTGTCCTCACGATCGCCTGGAGCGCTTCCCACCGGCGATTTGAATATTAGCTATCGATTTGACGCAATGTTCTAATACAAAGCTGTGACCGCGCCAAATGTTTCTAAACATATTCTAATTTATAAAAGTAATATGTTTAGAAAACTAGATGTTTTATCATTATAATTATAATACAACAAAAAAATCTTAAAAACGTAACATCACGCCTATAATCCCCGAAGAGGTAGTTAAAGGAGCGTAGTACGGTCGCACATTTCATCAGAATTACGAGTAGGTTTAAATAACCATTTCACTATTATCACAAAATGATAATAATATCACGCCTGTATTTTCCAAAAGATGTAGGTAGAGAAATGTATATTCATAGTATGTTACATAAATTATACAATAAGTATATGATATATTACAATTTTCGATTTATATTTTTAAAATTTTTAACCGTCGGATTTTAATCCCTAATATACATGTATCGAACATTAGCTAGTTCGCATGTCTAGCGGCACATCAAAATAGCTCCGGGGGAAACAGAAGCTGTATTGAGTCCAAATTGTACCTTGTCAGCCAATCGGACGGTTTCAATCCTGCCAATTTAATACGAATCCGGATCACGGGATCGTGGGAATCGATATATTCTCATTATAAATGTCAGTTATTTTTAATTATCGAATGAATTCATATAAAGATCGTAAATGTGTCATATATTGATCGGACGCTCAATCAAGCGTTCGTATATTCGAGTAGTTTGCCTGTCTAAACCCAATCTTTACTTGTTTTGTAATGAGCTCTAACTTTCCGAACGAAATATAAACTATTTTTAAATTATTTATTATCGTTGTAAACTATTATTTATCAAATATAATTACTGACCACTATATAACTACCGTAGAAGTAAGACAGCGTAGCACGCAGCTAGAAATTACGGCAACATTAATACGATCATTATTAATTTAATAACACTTTAATAAGACACAAATTGCCCTGGCAATCAGCAATGCGCTACGAAATAATATTGCATTCAGATAACACAGAAGAAATGTTAATAGTCGATACAAATTGTGCATTAATTGTACAAATGATTGTGTAGGTTTTTTTAAAAAACCTACCTACCTAGTGTAGGTTTTTTTAAAAATGAAAAACAATCAAGTGTCAATCATTGCGGGTCCGAGATATAGCACGAATTCTCACGCCGATCGACTTTGGAAGCACGCCACCTGGTGGCGCCAGGCGTTTTGATTTTCTAAGGACTCGTACCAAAACACAGTAGTAATGTTGAAGTACAAGCTAGGAGGCAATAATTCAATTAATGTTATAGTGGTTTAATTGATTTATATTAGGCTTAAATATTTTCTGCGTATTTAAGGTATATGTAATACATATGTAGATACAACGAAATGATTCGCAACAATTTCCGCATCCCTAGCACGAAAACACCCAAGATTATTGTATCTGACAATGTAGGTAGCCGCTTGCTCCTTAATTTGTAAGTAGTTGTTTAAGCAATATACATTATATAAAAATGAATTAACCCATTAATCAATTTGTCATTAGATCAACATGGCACGACTGAGGCCAGAAACAACAAATTTAGTGAGTTGATTCGCTTTATGACTTTAGCAAATAAACATAGAAGATTGTCTGAAACTCCACTCCTGAGACGCAAAAATTGAGGTTGAATATTTGTTATAAATCTCATGAGGTATACATTAAATACAAAACGTTTTCTACATGCGTCTGTATAGGTAAAGTTTACGACAACACCTTATTTTTTAAAAATTCCTTTCCTTTCGCTCCTACAGGAAGGTCCACGAAAAGCTCCTCAGGATTTAAAAAAGGATGTAAAACTTGTATAAGAATATGTCTGCTTTTATGTTATATTTTTACATTATTTAATAGCAGGATACAGATACTACCATAAATCTAAAATTTAAAATACAATAAAAAAATCTTATAATAAAAAATATGATGTCTCATAAAACAAATTTTTAGTCGCGAATGTACTAAATACATAATGGTCACTCTACCGTTACCATAGAAGGCAGTTAACTTAGTGTTCCGCGTAAACGATCTCGATTCTCGGAATATCGGTGTATATCGCCTTAGTAATGATACGTTCCGATCCACGCACAGCGGACGAAATTCGACGCAAACGGGCAGTACTTCGTTCAACAATCATCATAGAACAAAGAAGTTAATTTATTGCAGTTTGTATAGACAATGGAACTTATGTATACAGCACAGTAAGAGGAAATATTTTCATCCAGTTTCATTGCATATGTGTCAAATTATACAGTTACGAATTATACAATTTTATACAATACCAAATGTTTCGCCTGAAGTTTGAATGAAATATGTACCTATTGTATTAAAATTACTTTTTAATAACAAAATGTGTTAATATATCGATTTAAATTTGTACGCGAAAACTAGAAAAAAATTGCAGCTTTAACAACTTATTGATAATATTAGATTAAA
Organism: Mysoria ambigua; assembly: GCA_018245875.1. Classification (NCBI taxonomy): domain Eukaryota; kingdom Metazoa; phylum Arthropoda; class Insecta; order Lepidoptera; family Hesperiidae; genus Mysoria; species Mysoria ambigua. Next base: position 9,735 of record DWEI01001233.1, on the reverse strand, counting down.
CAGAAAGTCTTAAATTTTCGAAGCAAAATCAACAACCATCAAGGAATTTATTAAAAACAGAATATTTTAGTCACTACTCCATACCTTTTTTTATTCAGACCGTGAACAAGCTACCGTTTAATAGACACCAATTTGATTATAAACTACAACCATTACGTATCTCGATCGGTTGACGGGGGGCGGGAGCAACCGTGTTCACGCTGACTCACACACAGAAGTTACCTATGTGTTGATAGGACGAAGAATGCTCAAATCAGCTAAGTATAGATCGTCACTGCCATTTTGACAGCTAATATCGCCTATAATTTACAACGACAAGTAAGCTTTCAAAGGAAAAACAACGCTTACGACAGTCATTTATTGTCGATATTTATAAAAAGCTTATGTTCGACATTTGATTTGCATTCTCTTTTCAAATCAAACTTGACAAATATTTTTTTTGTTAAAAATATTACTATCTGGCGTGTATTTTACAAATTACGGACAGCATTATATTAATGTATATGTCATTATCTGATGTCTTATTCACAGCTAGTGTTTCCGCTCCTGTCACTTAAGACTTGGAAACAGTCTAAAAGCATGTCTATGTGCATATTAGAACTGATTATTTCCCGTATTTAGCGTCTCGTATTGCATTGGGATGTAACGTTAAATTTAATCAATTCTCGATCTTACTCCCTGTTCATAAAGCACAGGAGTTACTCCGTACGAATTACGGTTTATATGATATAACACATGTTTATACTGTGCAGTTTATAATCTGCAACATTATTCGCATCTGGTTGGGAGGTGCCGTGGCATAATTAGAGTACGGCGGGTCGCACGATAACTAGTCATAATAATGATAATGACGTGAAGTAGAACCGCCATCTTGGCATGAAGCGGCTACGGAGACCGGGGAAAGCTCGCAATTAGACCTGTTACCTAGATCACGAAATGCTAATTCATTTTGATGCTAGATAATTTCTTTAGAAACAGCCAGCATACTCAAGATTTTGAAGATTGACAAGACTAGACAGTTCCGATAAAAACAAAGTAATAATAAGATTTTTAAAAGTATGTAGTACATAATTAATACACAAATAATAGATTATATAATACTTGTAAACTTAAAGTAATAGATGAAACATTGCGTTAAATTAAATACTAGGCCCTAATCTCCGAAGTGGTAGGCAGAACAGTTTAGTACACTCCTACGTTTCACCAATTACGCTTACGTCGCACTATGAAATAGTCCTATTTCCTTTTTTATAGAGAGTAATTATTAAAACGATATCAATATAGTAGCGTATTTTTATGTATAATAAATATATTATAAGTTTCTAATTCTAATTTATAATTAGATAATTCATCATCCGGTAATGAGAAGCGGAACATCACTAGCGCCGTCTTTATTATAGTGAAAAATATCACATTTCACTATGACGGTTGACGTAACATTTATTTCTTAGGTCGTAAGATTTAAAATTGATCAATTGAAGCGCGCTCGTAAAGTGCAACGATGAGACAGCTACCCGAAATGGTTCTATTCAAGCTATTCAATAATAAAACTAATGTGTTTTATTATGCACAGTTAATTAATTATATTTAATGTGACTCTTTTGTCGCACTCATATGAACGGCGACATCTTTACTATTAAGTTAATATGAAGATGAATTATTCTATGACACAAAGCGCACCGATTTCTAGAACCGTGCGGTCTGTGATTGTGATGGATTCGTTTCCAATTTTAAATAAAGTTGGCGTGCTTTTTACGAAAACTTATATGATAACCGTAAGTAGACAGTTATGTGACGTGACAGATAAAAATAATTTTGTTGATATTTAACTTATACAAGTTACGAAGACATCATGAATAGATTTTCCTGATCCCGAATTTTTTGTGAGGTATATAAGAGGAGGCTAGACTAACTATGACTATCTCTGATTAAGTACGAACAGTTATTTCCCGACATCGCACGATCCGTTATCGACCCCATGAAGAGAAGAAGTGATCGGGAAATGCACGAATACACTCACACATCCAAACATATCACGTATAGACACAAAACTCGCACAGTAACGCACGCGTCACACCCACTTTGTGTTATTATAAATTTGTATCCGTTAGTTTGAATTAAGAATATTATTGTTACCGATCTATTCTTAACGATTTATTCGCGAATATGCATAAATAATTGCTTATTAGGTAATAAAAAAGGCAAAGGTATATAGATGCAGGTGGTGAACACGGATGGTATAAGGAACGGCGCGTGAACGTCGAGCGATGGAACGGCAAGGGGAGGCTGAAGTATGCGCACGTGCCGTGGTTTGTATGAGCTCGTACCCGCATGTATCACAATCCGAGTGCTTATAAGTGTGACGCGTTAAACGTAGGTATAATTATAATTCAGGGTGCGATTACCAGGTATCAAGAGGGTGTCGAAATTACCTATTGGCTATCTTGTAAAGGAAACAAATAAAAAGATTCCGTTTGCATCTGCAGTCGACTTCCTAAGTAGCTCAGAACAATTCAGCAGAAAAAACGCAAGGCTACTACAAAAGATTAGCAATTCAAATTTGAAATAGATCTTGAAAAGTGTAAAATTATTAAATCAGTTCGTGTTATTTGTTAATAAGTTTATTAGTCGGTAGCAGGACAGCACTAATACATAGAATTGATTAAACTTTGATAAATTAATCAAGTCAAGTTAGTTTATCAATATTCATCAATTCCATATTAATATTCATCGGACGGAAGTTATTTGTGTGAAAACATGCCTTCAAGCGTGAAACATATGTTTGATAGCGACATTACAATTCGATGAGTTCTGTAAGAGTTATTGTGACATGGGGCGCCAAGGCGAGGGGCGAGCGTCGAGTGCGCACGCGTCTAACCGCGCCTACGTGTTTGTAAACAGCTGCGGAACCTGCTATGGTTTATCGGATACATAGGTAACATTACGCCTGCAATCCCCGAAAACGTAGACAGAAGAGTGTATTGAACTCCCGCGTTTCACCAGTTACGTTTACGCTCCACAAACCAAGCCACCACCAACAATTTCATGTTAGGAAAACCCACCCGAAAACGACCTCGATTACATTTCCCAGCGACGATATCAATAAGAAAGACGACACGCAAGCCCGCGGCCCGCATACCGAAATAAAATAACACTTCATTCTATTAAAGTTTGTCCAAAAACGAAATAAGATGTTTTCACTTGGCCAAACAAGTGACGGGCCCGGCAACGTCCGACGCGCCGGCCGACGCGCCGTCTGTGCCGTGACTCACTCTTGTTGATACTCGACTCGCCTCACGCGCGGCTGTTGACACTTGCCCAAAACGTCAGTAACGTCAAATGAACGATAAGGGCAGCATTTTGCATCGTGTAATATCACAGATGGGATTGGAAATTACTATGGGTGCGTGACGTTGATGGTAACGCGTATCCACAGTTTTAAAGGTCGCGTTAGAAATAAAAAAAAAAACGATTGGGATTATTTTGTGTGATCAATTCCATTAGTCATAACTGCACTAGAGTGAAAATAATTCAATTGCACTAAAGGAACAATAGATATATTATAAGAATTCTCTCTTCATTACATTAGAGTAACTGTAAACAATTCACTGCCTCGTTGGTCGAGAGGTTGTAAGACCGGTCGACTGACGATCGAGATTCAAATCCCGGATTGAATACTATTAGATTTTTCTAACTTAGATTTTCCATTAGAATTTTTTGTAGTGGCTTGCAAGCAGAAGGCTGCGAGCTTATTGAATCAATACGAGCAATGACAATTTAAAGAATAATAATTTCTAAAAAATTTCAGATCATTTCATAACTTTGTTTCATTAAATATTCCAGTAGGTCCGCTTTATTCGATACAAGTCCATCAGTAAACTCGGTGTTTATGATCTAATATAATACGTTCCGTCTATTGAATAACTCCATTAACACCAGATATGCGTTGCCTTCACAACTTATTGCGATTTTACATATAAATATTATATTCTATTTTATATACAAAAGAGTTGATGAGCATTAATACATTGTGTCTTTAATCGACGCAAAGCCATTTTAACGGTCCTCGAGTCACGTATTAGTTATAATAAACAGAGATTATCATTTATTATCGTCATGACAAATATTACAAAGATCAAGATGAGTATTGCGTCATTAGTTTCTTCATGTATTTGACATCCTTCATACAGACTTCACAGCACGTGCGGATATAATGTTTTTTGACGATAGTGTTGCCAACACTAATATTTTTTTACAGATGGAAGTAAATATCATTAAAATTAAAATGAGTTACCAAATGCCCTCACCCACGTCTTCGCCACACATTTTCCGATCCGGCAAAGCTTTTAAGCCTTGTGAAGTATCTAATATATCTATAACAATCTGGTATTTTTGTGATAATAGTGTAGACGGCTATGTAATGACTAACTGGTTGAAAAAACTATTAGTGTGAAAGAACATTTAAGGTAATTTCTCTTGTAGTGACATCCCTTGTCGTTTGACAAATCTTTAAATTGGCTTCCAACGTCACAAGCCCAGGGTGCTAAGCCAGTAGTCCTCCTTCACGAAACAACATTTGGCCTAAACTTTTATCAGTTCAAAGGAATAAACTATGATGCGGAATGTTTCGCGGAGTGTTTGGGCTACGATTCTTCAGTGTGAAGATTATATATGGCATGCCCTAAGGAGAAACATTAAAGGAACAGATATTTTTTTTTGCCTCGTTTTATATAAAGAACCTAACTTAAGTTAACCTATTTTCATAACATAACGAATACCCAAATACGATTCAAAAGTGAGTTATATAAAACTAAACGTGCGTGGTGTATAACAATAGACTTACCACCTATTCTACTATCTCTGCCTACCTCTTCGAAGATTACGGTCATGATGTTACGTAAATAGAATCTTATATTGATAGTTAATATATACAGCACAGGGTTTAACGCTGCGTTATAATGCAGAACTTATCCGCGAGTACCTTATTAATATTAAAGTCTCTGGTGTTTTGTAAGTCAAGCGGCGCTTTTGTAGTGGCTGTACAAACTCGATCTGAACCGATCGTTCCCCACATCCGCACTTGTGATCGGCGGGCAAATAGTTCTCTCACAGCGCCGTGAATTTACTTTAACTTGTGATCACTTTTGCGCAATTCGCCCTATTGTGAAATGTTCCAAACTAAATCTGTTATTGTATGTCAACATTAAAATATATGTCGACGTGTGAAATCAAGTAGGTATTATTTAATATATATAAATAATATGTCATAAAACATGTAACAGTAAATATACCCTCCATCCCTCTGCCCGTAAATACCGGTAAATACAATAATTAAGATTTCTCAACCCCCATAATTGGTTTAACTACAATAACTGTAAAAATAAATAAAGGTAATCTTTGTAGCATAACTTTGATAGATCAAAGTTATGATGTTGAAAATATAGATGTTGAAGGTTTTAGAAAACCTTCAACAACAACTGGACCCAAAAACCAGACTTCAACAACCGCTAGACGCAATTATGTAGAGACAATTACCTATCGATTTCTCAATAATCATTTAAACTGACCTCTTTGTTAAAGGACGTTCATTATTACAACTATTAATATTTAACATCCCTCGATTGTCCAATCAAAACGTAAGGTAATTGAAACGGATCCAAATCCGAATGCACGAGCTATAAAATAACAGGCGTTACTGAGCGGGAGTTTATCGGGGAGTCGAAGGCAAGAGGATAAAATCTAATAAAATAGTCGCGCCTCACGCTATAAAATGTCTACACTTGTTAAGATTAAGCTATTCAAGTATTAAAAGATTAAAATGAAAGATGCAACCTACGAGAAAAACGGTACACGCGTTCTTGATATATACACATAAATATAACCAATAATGTTGATGTGTTTTATTATGCTTGTAGCTGGATGGACCATAAACCATAATGGTGATTACTGTACTAGTTTATGTACCTATTTTTATTGATAAGAAACAATTAAAGTTAAAAAACACAATACTGATATGATGTACTACAAGTTAATATATGTATAATCTATATTGTATATTACGTAGACACTGGATTTTTTTATTTACATTTTCTAATACTGACTCTGAGTCTAGAAATGTGCCCGGTGCATGGGAGTAGGTAAAGTAAATGGCATTAAGGAATGCCTTAAATATGTATAGAAAATTAAAAACAAATCTATAAACCGTTAAACATACGTAGCTATTTTCATTGATAAGAAACAATTATGAAACAATTATTATACAATATCCATTAAATATGGAAAATCATAGTGTCGGTAAAACCGTTGTCAATGTGACTATTGATCTGAATAATAAAATTCGATGCGTCATTTTCTTTTTCATAGATGATGTCATGAAATTTATTTTTCATGAATTCAGGCGATACTATAATTCAGTATGATAATGTAAATATTATTTTACAGTGCATATTAATGTTCTACTTAATTGAAAAAGTAAAATTTATTATATGTGTAAGAATTAAATTAATGCGTACTATTCAAGTAGCAATGGCTGTCATTATATGTTTGAAGTTTTTTTACTTGTACAAAAGTTATTCAAAAATATACAACAAAGAACACGTCTGAAAACACTCGTTTTCAGACGTTTATCTAAAGCTATTTAACATCCTTGGAATGATGCAACTGTAATATTCTATTAGGAAATAACATTGTATATTTCGACTTAACGTAGCCCCTTGAAAATAAAAATAATATGGTTTCACAAACTGTTACCTTTAAACAAAAACATTTGAAAATTTTCAGATTTCATGATTAAGAATATCAATAACAATTTATAAATGTACAAGGAGAGATTTTTTTAAAATAATAAATGCTTATTTAAAAATCGCTAAGTTACAATGATAAAAACAACTACAGGACTGATAAAAAATCTCCTTCGCTCGTACACCGTCCAAATTAATGTACAGAACACAGAACGAAAACCTCGAGTACGTTTTCACGATGGTTCACCCTTAATTCGGACGCAGAGGAAAACACACCGGCCACCTGACGGACAGTTGCAATGCCAGTTTTATTTCCCCGGCGTTTTAGTGCCCAAGAGGACTAATATATCGTGATCCGCACACAGTCCCGGAACGGACCGTTTTGCGGAGCCGCAGGGTGGAAGGGCAGGTCAAGGCAGGTGGGTTCCTTTTAGCGCTACTCAATAATTAAGCGGCTAATTTGATGCGGAATAACTTGCGCGTTGTTTATGTGGGGCACGCCCGATGACGCCGACAACAATCATCGTGAAGCGCAAATGTAATAGGATTTAACTGAAGTACAACTTGGAAGGCTTAGGCTTTCACATGTATAATAAAGTCAAACCTACAGAATAGGCAGGTATGTATAGCTGTTACATTGTTTAAGCAATTTATCAGGCTTTTTATAAAATTGGAATTTATTTAAATTTATCAGGCTTTTTCCACAATTGGAATTTATTTGAATTTATCGGACTTTTTCACAATTGGAATTTTCTAGATTTATTACCTATATTTGGCAATAGAGTGACTACCTGTTCCATGATGAGACGTAAACGTAAGTGGTAACACTTAATTGTGTACTACATTGATCTGTCTGCCTCTCAGTGATTATAAGCATCTTGCTATCTTTTTTATTGTTTTCTATATTTATTTCATAATCACATCTACGAGCTTTGTATCTGAAATATATTCTCTGCTCTTCTCGAACACTCGATTCTTTAAATGTAAGTAAATCGTAACAAATTTATTGACCTTTGTTTCGAATACAAAATATAATTTGCAAATACGTTGTATGGAAATTTTAAAACCGCATCACAATCAAACTAACCAAGCAACTGTGGAATGGTCAAGGGGTTAATTATAACGATCATCATGGCGATAAACATTTAATCAAAGAATATCTTATAATATTTGATTTAATAACACCATCGCTACAATATGATAACAAAACAATACTAGAAAGTGGTACTATTGATCATATGCAATTCTTAAACAACGTCTACACTATCTTCGAACAACTTACAAATCACACAAGACGGTGAAATCAATATTACATCGAGGCAGTGGCCGATATCAATGCGGCGTACGATCGAGTTACAAGCAAGTGGTCTCAAGGCGGGAAGCCCGGCAAGCGCTAATACGATCTAATCATTACAGTTGTATCAAATCAACAATGCCCCGCTCAATATTCATAAATTGAGTATTGAACGAGGCAATCGAATATAAATTTCAAGGAAAGTCACAAACAGTCCAATCGGTGCGAATTTAAATTTTGTACCTGCGTATAAGCAAATGGTGATGTGCATCAAGGTTTTACTTTTAAGTGATTATAAATATCTGAACCGTAACAGAGAGAAATTTACATATTACGCTTCGTATCTTAGTCTACAAAAGTACAATAAGATACAAAGCGATGTTGTAAGACTTATGCCAAGAGCATTATCGAAGAACATACTCGAAAAACGAAAGATCGCGTAAAATAAAAAAAATAAAATGAAGTACATTTCAATCGTATTTTGAAGCTATTTGAACATTGGGCATTTAGTCACGTTTGTTCAGATCCTAAACATCATATGGAATATGTAACTAAACGTAACTTCACGCCTGTAATCCCCGAAGAGGTAGGCAGAACACGCCCACGTTTAACCGGATATGTTTACGTCCCACTATGGAATAGGTGGTGAGTCTATTGCCACATATCCAAACTCCGAAAAGACAGAAAATTTTGTAGTGTTCGACCCGGGCAGCGAAACCCGACCGGCAGTCGCACTACCAACCAACATGATCAACGATGCAGTGAATAGGTAATATTAATTAAGAAAATTCTATGAGCACTACATCATAATAGTCCGACGTCATCTAATAAATATAGAAGGGAAAAAACAAAGATTTTAATTAAAAATTACAATAATCAAGAAGTTCGAATTCAAATGTACACACACTACTTAATAACAAACACCGCTAATCCTCTGATATCAGTGTAAGACACGAAAGTCTTCCACTTGGGCTATCCGATTTCCCAATCAATAAGTCGGCCCGTCTTACCTGTAATGAGTATCGAGTAACCACGTCCACGACAGTAAAACCTTTATAGGAAACTATCTCCTTTATGGATAGAATAACAGTGATTTTATTTGTTATTCTTCAATCGTTTAGATATTGCATAAAATTGTTTCTATATAAGCATACTTAAAATTTTCTTTTTCATCTTCTTTTGGTGTCACAACATCAAAATCAAATTCCAAAGACGCGGTTGATTTTTGTAACGTGTTAAATAATATTAAATCGGTTTTTAATCATTATAACGAATGATCTGCGTCCACATTGGAACAACATGGTAGGTTGCGCTTAATGCCTTCTACAGTGTATAGAAATAATAATGTAGAGAAATAATAATGTTTACAATGTTTTGTTAAAAGTATCGAAGCCAGAAACGTAACTTTATCGCTTTGGTTTTAATTTAGTGCAGTCTTTCTCAAAGTGTGCAAAAAGATTCCTTATTCAGAATGGGAAGTTTTCGTCGAGAAGGTTAAATTGCTACCAAATACAACAGTCCAAAATAAACAACTAAAATAAAACAGTCCAAAACAAAAAAAAACTTTAATATGTACACATACATTTGAAATGTAAGTTTCCACTCAGAAATGGGATACATGTTAACAAGTAGCAAATACATTGTTTTTTTACTGACAGACAGTATGTTTTAAAGCAGTAACGCTTTAAAAATGTTGTATTA
>DWEI01001232.1:0-17405 GCA_018245875.1 Mysoria ambigua | reverse complement strand
TTCAAATTATTTTACAATTATCAAAGTTATAAAATAAACATTCTGATATATAAAATATAAAAAAAAAATATTATAATATTAGTTAGTCATATGACATGGGATTTTAATATTTCTTCACATTTGTTGAATGTCAATATTTAAGTATCAACAGGTCACTTCGCAGTCACTTAACCGTAAAGGAATATTTCTGTATCCACCCTGCGACTATCTTTTTTGTATGTTCACAAATTACTCTTCGTTAGATATTGAGGGTGTGCGTCGCGAATATTCTGATCTAAATGAAGTATCGGGCAAAATAGCAACATGACAACATAAAACGGTTAACGTTAAGTTAGGGGAGGGCGAAGTTAATAGTTTAACATAGTTATAAAATGTTTACTTCAAGTTATGCGGACCAGTTCTAGCGCCACGGATGTGTAGCGTGCGGTGAGCTACAAACTTTATGTACCATACTTATGTGATGCTACTATAAGCACTCGAGTAATCTGAACTACATGGTGGATACGTAGCGCTACACTTCGAAATTCATTTGGCGAATTTATACATAATTGAAATATAATAAAATGATGACAGGCAGAAAAGCGTTTATATGCATACCTATATTGTCCTATCATGTAGTAAGTAATAATAAACAATATTACAGACGGATTTATAACGTATATTGATATATCTGTGATATAATACCTATTTCTGCGTGTGTTGATATAATATGTAATATCAGTGTATAATTCGTCATGCACCTGCATCACCTGATATGCAAATCACCACGGACGGAAGTCAAACTATAACATGTATAAGTAACTTTACCATTATTATTTGCGCAATAATAGATCTTTCGGTTCAATATTTGTTCGGAGAGATATACTCTTATTATATTACGTGTGGGGTCACTCGAACTTTAATTTAGAATGTACACATATAAAGTAATATACCTATTGTAATATATTTTGCTGTGTATATGATACCTCCGTCAGCGATGACGTTAAGTTATATTATCTTACGGCTAGGTACGACAGTTGCGTCCGTTGTGTCCTGGATCCGTACTGCGGCTGGGACAAGGAAGTGGGTTCTTGCCGGCCGTACACCGCCGGCTTGTTGCACGACGCCACCAACTCCACGCCGTCCGTGTGCGAGGCGAGCGCGCCGCTGCGGACGGTGCGCGCGGGCTACGGCCAGAGCGTGCACTTGGCGACGTTCCTGAGGACACCTGACGCGCTGAGCGACCAAGTTGTGGCGTGGTACCACCACTCCAGGGAGAAGGGACGGTACAAAATTAATTACAAGTAAGTACTTGTTCTGGTCTTGACGTACATATGTTACCTGCTTTCTATTTAGGTTGATTTACGCTATGGAAGTTACCAGAAACTTACGAGCCTTTTTCAGAGATTGATGAGGCATTGCTTTTCTGCGTATGAATTGTATAAATTGTATGTAGGTAAATATTTGTATGGGTGACTGACTGTTACCATTGCACTTATGAAATGTAAACATTTTTAGAACATACTCAAATGTAATGGTGTTGATGTAAAATTATTTAGATTTTATTGTAACTTTTGCTATTGCAAGCAATTTTAACGCGACAAGGCGATATTGTGCTCCTTCGACTCTCGGATATCGAGACAGCTCATGTCAAAATTTTCACGAGCATTTTTTTTCGTTGTTTCGGAGGGTACTTTAAGCAGTCGGTTGCACTTGTAATTCCTCTGCGTCATTTATTAACAATTTTCCGACTTCTGAATTTAGCATTTTAATAAAGTACAGTCAGTCCAATAAAAACTAAGGCCACATTTTTATAGATATTCCTACATGAAGGAAACTACTGAGGGCAGTCAGAAGTATCTTTAACCGGGATGTATGTATGAAAAGAGCGACACATGTAGAAGATGCACATTAGATCTGCAAGTATACTTGGCACTCTGTGCACACTGCCGACCCCTAAGGTCCAGGAGATTTAACATCAATAACAGGGAAACGACAGCAACGTAGCGTGAATAACGCAATAATTTCGTCGTGTCCAAGTTTGGCGGGAACAAAGGATTAAGCGTGTCGTTCACCGAGTTTCCATTGTTGTAGCTGGGAGCGGGTGCTTCAGACGTCGGAGCGTGGCTTAGTGTTGCTATCGGTGACTGAGGGCGATAGCGGCCGCTACGAGTGCTACTTTGGGCCCACACTAATTGCCTCTTATAACTTAGACATAGATATGCACAGGTAAGTCGTTACCATGTTTGCACGGCTCCGTGACGCCGAATCTTTTAACTCCCAATTTACATGTCGTTAAAATATTTTTTTGGCAACTGTCTCTCGAGCGCCGACGCCGGAACGCTGTTTTGTTATGCAATCAAAGTAATTAAGAATGATTACCTCGATTATTATAACTGAAAATTACTCGAGAACAGTGTTTATGGACGTTTAATAAACAAAATGTCATGGTAGTCTGTTTCTATTAAGTCATTAGAACTTTTAAATGACTCAATGTCAACGACCCAATGGAACTTTAATTTCACTGAAATTAAACCTTTAACTCGCCCACTAGTGGCTATTTATGTTATGTTATGATGAGGAGGTAAGACCATGAGCTGGTCAAATGTAAGTTAGCAGACCTTATCAATATTAATCATATAATTTGAACATAGGATAGATTTAATTACTAACACACAATATGGACCACCATGGTCTGAAATAAATTATTATCTCTATTATTGTACATTACGTACAGTTCTAGATATCTAGTGAGAGTTTCTCTGTATAAATGACCGATATTCGTGGGTTACTTGCGTGCCTGTTACTTAGCGTTACGCCATAAAATGCGCATTGATGTTTTGTTATAAAATTAGAATAGACGGTAGAACAGGTGGTACTTGATACCTTCAATGTTTGTATGATTGTGATGTTTGTCGTAGATGTACGCAGCCGAATAAGTCCCAGGAGTATAAGCAAGTGTACTCCGACTGGTGCCATGAGTTTGAGAAATACAAGAGCGCCATGAAAGCGTGGGAGTCACGACAAATGGTAAGCAAAGATGTTATATTAATAATTTAGGTAATCCCTTAATCCTGCAGCTGATGAGGGAGAAACTTCAGAACTTAGTCACGCTAATCGTAAGTCGCCCTAAAGTTGCCCAGATCTCTAGATTGCGCAATACTCAGAAAGATATTTTAATACCCCAAAAGTATGTTTTAGGAGCAGTGGTGCGACAGACTAGACCCCGAAATGAAATGAAATCAAAACTTTTGATAATATAGCACTAATCTATGTACTTTGCAAGAATTCTCACTTAAGACTGATGAGACTTGTGCAAATACAAGCCTCTGATTAAAAAACCTTTTAATCTTTTAAATTTAATTGGAGATAGTGTTATCAAATATTAATTCAACGAAATGCTTCTCGTATTGTGTAGCAATGAGAATTGAAAATCATAAGGTTCAACTTTTTGAACCCAAGAGAAAGGATTGATCTGAAACTGCGAAAGGCGTGGCATTTATTATGTAGGCGCATGTGTTATGGTTTTTATATGATGTGCAAATAAACCCTCGTTGACATATTTAAAGAAACGCAAAAAATATATTTATTTTCGCAGTAGAAGCTTTTAAAATTTGATGAATCAATTAAATTAATTATTTTGTACCTTAACAAAATACACTTAACGAAAAAACACAGTCAGGGGCCCGTTTTTTAGGGTGTGTTGCCTCGCACGAGCCCATAAGCAAATAACGCCTCATGGCATTACTGACTCTCATGATTACGTTGAGCGTATCTTTCTCCAGGTCGTCTTCATACTTTAATCTTTCCACCATCAGGCTTAAGACAGAATCAGGACTTACCCGCAATATTTCATACACCATTTATCTAAGTAATTAATAGGTAGCCAATGACAAATGACGATTGTAAGATTTTATTCAAATTTTTCTTTTTCAAATTGTACAATACCGGTATGGATAGCCAGTACGAAATAAGAAAATAGTTAAAGTATATTATCTTTTATTGTATTCCTCTGAATGTGTCCGTAACTGTAGATCCGTGTCACATGCATATTGTAATCTGTCTTTTGTCTTATTATTCCATATTCCCCTAATATTCACAATGTTTGCACTGTTTAGCTCTCGATACGAACGTCGTTATTCGATGTTTTAACAATAACCAATAATAGCGTTCTATTTTTAAATTATATTTGAAGTAGAAGCAGAATAATTTATTAAATGTAAACCTTGAAATTAAACTTCAGTACATAATTAATCGACATGTCTTTTTATTTATATAATTACAGCTACAGACAATTGTCCCCCGGTTATTATGGCCATGATATAGAATAAAAAAACAGCCCTTAAATTATCCTATGGTCGTAACTTTCATAGCTGTGAAATACATATATATTTATTTTAAATATTATAAATATTAAATGAATTTATGTAATACTTTAATATATTTATATTTACTTATATCCCATTCAAAAACAAACTGATAATAAATTTCATCACTTAATCAAAACATATTTGTGCCACAAAAGTATTCGTTGGATCAATAAAAGTCCATAGCGAATATGATGATCGTTCATTACATCAAACTCTATTCATCCAAACATATTGAGTTAGAGAAAAATTGTGTATAATGAAGCAATAAATCATCATGTTACAAGTCATGTTATTTATTAAGACGTTCCATTTCAGCAGTGCTCGAAAAGCTTGAATGCATCGAACCAGCAGAACAACATGGGAAACGAGATCGTAGCTTCGCTGCGGTGATAGGGCACAGAACGAGGCAATGATTAATGAATTATACAGCCACCGCCTAACGTGAACTATCGGATATCCCTCGGGCATACTCGTTGGGAGCGTTTATTATAAAACTCGTGATCTTTTCGACTTACTCGTTTACTTCTAAATCACAAATAACTTGCAGATAATGTTAAACTGTTGTAATAATCGAGGAGTGTTTTATGGAATTACGTAAAAACGTGTTATATTGAACGCAACCAAAACGTATTAATGCAAACAACGAGAACCATCTTGACAGATGAATGTTTTATGAGTAATGACAGACATATTTGAAAAGACATTACGGCGAAACAACCGACTGGAAGAGAAAGATGCATCGAGGGAGCAATCGGCTCACAGATTCACTACATTCAGAGTCTATTGATTCTGATTAATGGATGACTCCGCATTGCTTGAGCAAAGTCAACCGATACCCGATCTCAATCAGCTACACATTGTAACATAAGACCCAATAGTTCATGTTATCCGCCCTTATAAATAGACGTTGAATAGTAAGTATCTTATATTTTTGATGAAAGCGACTGAAAATTAATGTTAATAATTTAAAATGTACGGTTTAATTGAATTCATGTATTGCACTTATATTCTATCATCTAAATATCGGTACGCCTCCAATTTGGAAATTGTAAATAATCCAAGAGATAAGATGGTTGTAATTGGCAAAATATAAAATGCTGTGATATATATATATCTGTTTGATTTAGAGCGATTCGTAAATAAATTAAGTAGATATATAAAGTATTAAATTCAAAATACAGGTGAACACGGCAAAAATGTAAAAACTGTGAAGCATTGTGGAAATGAAATTTGTTTACTGTTGGGTGTTAGTTTTGAAAGTTGTTGGAAATCCGTTTAATCAAATTGATCTGAAGTCCATCTCGCTTACATCCACATAGTTATATAGTTGCATGTTAGTAAGCATTCTGTTTAAATACATATTTTGTGAGTTCAATACATTGTATAATAGATGAGCAGTTGTACCGCCAATTTAGATATGAAGGGTGAATAATGTTATAAAAATCCTTATAATACAAATAAATCAAATGTATATTAATAAAAGTAAATGCGTTTTATGTAGGGTAAATAGCTGTACTTTATACAATTGAAAGAAATATTAAATTATATTTCTTTTATCAAATGACTAATATTGTACCTTGTGTTTCAGATATAAATTGTTATTGATTTTGCTATAAAATATGATTTTAGGCCCATTTCGGAATGTTAAACCGAATTTATTAGAAGCTGTTTCCATTGTTTGTTTTGTCAATATATGTATTATTTTTGTTAATAGGGAATCTCGCTAGAATAGTGCCTTGCGACGCATGCTTCAAGTACCGTAAACGTTATTAAATATGTATTTACTAATATTTTTGTGTAATATGTATAGATAAACGAACTAGATTACATAATTGTACAACTAAGTGTAAGTAGTTGTCTGAAAAAGCAATAATCTTCCGCGGTAGTAAAAAAAATCGCCAGTATTAATTTTGTAATCGTTTGCTGTGGCTAGGAACTTGTAAGTAATTAAGAGAATTGTTGATATTTATAAATAATAAGGCTTAAATATTTCCACCGCAGTAATTTAAATTCATAATCATTTATTTTGACAATATTTAATTTTGTGAATCATTATGACGCCAACGTTCTTCTGTATAATATAATGTTGTAAATTATCACAATTGAGTTTTACATTGGATATTTGTATTTTCTATGAGATATTGGACGTTGAAAGTACCTAAGCAGGCTGTGTGTGATATTTGGCACAGAGTACCTACCTATAACTAACTGTAGTTGTAGCTGTTATGTGAATATATACGATCATTTTCCCATATGATCTTAAACTTCATGCCCCGACGTAAACTATGTAATATGTGTTGTACGTACCGCGAAAAATGCGAAACTATATAAGAATGTATTGTAAATAAATGATAACTTTTGGTAGAAAGATGATTATTGACTAGGTGCATATGTTTATTGTAAAAACAAACGACTTAAGTTAGCGTTAAGGGATTGTTTTATAACAAGAACACAAATAAATGAATAAATTATTTTAGATCTATGTGTTGTTTAATTTTTGTTTTATAAATTCAACCCATTTATAAATATTCGTTGAAATGTAATTTTAAAATTAACTCGTGACCTCTCCGAAGCTCTAGCCTTAACATGACATATTTTGACAATTGAAAGATAATAAAAATTTTATTAAAGGGCGCGGTCGTTCGGAGCTTTTCTATATATCTTTTTAGGAGCAATGAAACCGTAATTCGAGTATCGTAAACGGCGTCTGTCTTAGATTGGCGAACATCATAGGATTTAATTACCGAGGGAGAGCCGAATAATTGGCGAGTCGCCTTGTAATGGCCGAGCTTTACGGGCAAATTAATAGATTCTCGCTGCAGGCGCTGCTCAACCTAAGCCGAATTCATTCTGATTTTAATTGCCAACTTATGTCACAGTCGTGATGCCCTTTTGTAATCAGAGACGAACGTCGAAGCTCATTGTTTTTTTCATATCCATGTGCGCTTTAACGTCACGGGAATTTTTTCGTATCCCTCCGAATAAATTCTCGTTTATCCGAGTTCGCGAGCGTGTTAGCCGAGCTGTCAGAATTGTGGCGGGAAATATGACGTTAAGGAGATAATTTGACGTACGAGTATCATGTCACTGTTCACGTTATACTAAACTGTAACTTACGTCACGTGCTTCTTAATTTATCAACAAACAATATACTATAGTTAGGAAGAAGAAACGTATCATAAATATGTATATTTCAATATCTCGCTCTGTCTTTTATCATTAACTTGACATGACTTTTAGTAAGGCCGTCATTAAACCGCTAAGATAAACACAATTCAGACCTTTTATCATCAATTTTATTATATTCAACAGTATTATGACAATTATTCTTCAATTTTCAATGCACAACCGAATTTTAAATTCATATTAAGTTAGATTTTCTATGTATTTGTAGCACAAACTTTAAAAATGATGTTTGGCAATAGGCTCACCACATAATCCACAATGGAACGTAAGTGGCGAACCGTGGAAGTGTACTACACTCGTCTGCCTGCCTCTTCCTTACCTACAGTATCATCACGCTTGTAATCAGACGTCATTTTACTGTATTCTTCAATTTTGTCGTCATTTCACTTAGAATGCTCGCTCTCGAAGTTACGATTCGTTGACTGCAATAGGATTAGGCAAGAGAGCTGTGAAGCACCACCCAGCCGGAGCAGCAACGGGCCGACGCGAGCGACACGCGACGGGTCCGTTCACATCGGCCGGGACACGATGTTAACGATCGATCGCACGCTTTAACGCGTGTCGCCGTCACCGGTGAGACAATCTTCAAGCCGTGACATCCACGCGACCCGCGAATGAAAAATAAGGAAAAACTTCGCGCAAACACAGAACAAAGTATCATATTTTTTTCATCGTTTACCTCTGAGTGATGTAAGAGGTTTTGTTTTACTTGCGATTAATAATGTGCACTGTGTAAATATTTGTATGTATGTTTTACAAATTTCCTACGCACTAATCGTATTAATATTGCAGTGTAATTCAAATTACAAGAGCCTCCGAATGTACAGATATCGTCGAAAATAGTACGAGAATGTCTTTATGATGATAGCGAATTCGAATTAAGCTCTTACAAGGCCGTATTAGTGGTTGAGGCTGAAGGGCCATGTCGTGATAATAAAATGCAAATTGACACAGATTTAATCCCGAGTTATACCGCTCAGCCCAATAACTGTTAATAATCCCAGCGGTAAATGCGGCCGCTCCATCGCTTTCTCGTATCTGATAATAGTTTCATATTCGATAATTCCTGCTTAAACATTAATATCCATCAATGTTATTACACTTCATTAGAAAATGAACATATAATCTTGTATAGCATCTCGCTTGAATTTCCCTTAAAGGATATGCAGCTGAGCGTAGTTGACCCACGTGTAATTAGTTATGTCCCGTGGTTACAGGAATTAAACATATTGCCATACACCGCGCACAACTCCAGACTCTGAACTACTAGTAGCATTTTAAAATGAGATGAATCCATATTAGAAGTAAATATAACATTATGCTATAATTTAATATTTTAATAAATTTATGGTGGTCAAAAAGCAAAAAAATAGCATCATACATTTAATGTAATCATTGCTCAAAAAGTATACTACACTTAATGTTACCCTACTTATATATACATACTTGTACATATATATAAATTTCCAATCAAGTAAATGGATCGACATCAATTATAACAATCCATGCCGAAATATGTTCAATATCAGAAGTCTCCAGAAGTAATCAGACCGCAGTAAATTAATTAATGTATTTATATGTAGCCTGTCTTATTTGTATATTAGAAGATAACAGAATTATATGTAATATCTTCCGAAAGTCATGAAGGGCTAGCTTATAAGATTTCGATAATTCGTTATCTTTTTGATTTGGAAATAAATCAATTGTGATAATTACTTGTCAGTTGGGTGGAAATATTTCACATAATTAATCTACAGTTGAAAATTATATCAGCCAACTTGAATATTAAAAGTAAATGAAAATTCTTAAATAAATGTTACAAGTTTTGCATGATATAAGTAAGGTTGGTAGCAATGATAGCCTAGTGGTTTGAAATTCGACCTCTCACTCCGGGAGACCGGGTTCAAATCCCAGGCCGCACCTCTTAAAAATGCGCGTTTTAAGTTTAAATATCACTTGCTATTACGGTGAAGGAAAACATCGTGAGGAAACCTGCACATCTTGAGTCCAGAAAAAAAAATTCCTCTCTAAGGTGTGTGAAGTCTGCCAACCCGCACTTGGCCAGCGTGGCGGACTTCGGCCTTAACCCTCTCATTCTGAGAGGAGACCCATGTTCCAGCAGTGGAACGATAGAAGGGTTGATATCATCATAAGTAATTAGGACCACGTATTATATATAATCATACGCATAAGAAATAATATTTGTGGTTCAATTTTACAACACCGTAAACTAATTTTGTTCGGAAAGATCACTTATAAGGTGTCAATTATATTCTTAATTCTTATGCAGAGATAAGTATCTAAACTTTTAATTCGGAACTTCGATCTTTTAAAGAGAATTATTATGTGTATTTAATATCGCGTGTAATCCCATTAGGATAGGAGATCTAATTAAATGGGGTACCATTTTGCTGCTTTACGTTTTATAATAAGCTTACGGCGGATAATGATCGGAAATTATCCGTTTAAATAATTTAATGAAGACTGACCGAATTTTATTAGTAAGATGTAAGTTGAGTTCGTTGGTTTTATTTTTACTAAATTACTTCAGGTGTTATAGTTCAACCTAGTCTCTAAATCCGCAACTGAAAGAAAGACTCAATGCTCCTAATAGATAAATGAGGCAGTAGGTAAGTAGCCGCTAATTAAACTTTTTTAATTTGAGCATTCGGAGCAAGGTGTCGACGGCTCGAGGCCACTCGCTCTCATCGAGATAGCTCTTTCCCAATTTAAGGATCTCTGGCAAGCCCTCTGATAAGCCCCAGATTTAGCGCTGAGCGAATTTGTTCGGGTAATTTACTTTCAGAGTTGTGAAGACAATAAAACTTGGCTGGGGGGTTTACATTTGAGTAGATTTATTTCGTTTTGTGTAATGAAGACTTATTTTACAAGTCAAATGTACGTTTGCGGGACAAGTTTCCAGTTGGACGGGAACAACGTTCGCCGTGTCCGCTACCTGATTTAAGTTATGCACGAAGGTAACTGACAACATTAATACAGAACTCTTTTGTGGTTGGACTTTTAGCAGGAATAATGAAAAATTATCTGCATTTGACGATGACATGAACAACGAATACCTATTATATTTATTATAAACGTACTTTATGATTATTATTTTATTATTTTAGACATAAAACCTAGGTAAGCAACATAGCATAAAACGTTTAATACGTTTTATGCTTCAATATATCGAAATATATTAATTAAAATCTTCTTAATATGTAGGTATATCCAGCATGGTTTCTTAATTAGTATATTGACGCTTATAATTTAACCAAATATCGCTAGCTGTTATAGAACAGTCTAGAAATTGGTTCGTTACGAATCTATTTGTGCTAGCTAATGAAATGTGAAGGCAAACGTTATCAAAGCGGATGCCGATAAGGTGTTATAACAGTGTACAGTACAGAACGAATGCACTTGTAACAGAGGAAATCGTAATGTAGAGAGTTTTTATAAACTTACATTATTTAAGGTGATAATTACGAGAATCTTTTTCTCACACTTTCTGAGTTATTCATATTAGTTCATATAACGTAACTTCACGCCTGTA
This sequence comes from Mysoria ambigua, assembly GCA_018245875.1. Taxonomy (NCBI): domain Eukaryota; kingdom Metazoa; phylum Arthropoda; class Insecta; order Lepidoptera; family Hesperiidae; genus Mysoria; species Mysoria ambigua. The sequence goes on along the minus strand of DWEI01001232.1, from coordinate 6,317 downwards.
ATCACCGAAGGAGTAGGCAGAGGAATGCAGAATATTCCCACGTTTAACCAGTTACGTTTAAGTCCCACTATAGAACAGGTGGTGAGCCTATTGCCATGCATCGGGCACATATCCAGACTCCGAACCACTACTAGAAATTCTACATTAAAAAATTTTGTAGTGTTCGACCCGGGAATCGAACCCGGAACTTCACGATCGGCAATCGCATACCAACACGACCAACGAGGCATTCATATCTATACTAATATCTATACTATGTTGGTCTTACCATACCTATTTGTTATTCCTTCTGTGGTGAAACGATATTTTTTTACGTTTTTATATATTGTTGGTAATATTTTCACCCAGACGCAGTTCGCAGGCGGTGAGGAGATTGATTGAACAAAAATGTTCCAATGAAAAATTGATTAAAGGGACCGTTTAAGAGCTATGAGATTTTACAACTCAGCCGTTCAATCTCTTACTTTTCCTCAGCGAAGCTCGCGGATGACGTCTAGTAGCGATGTAAGGTCGTTGCCATAATAGTTTTAACAAGTTGTTGGCTTACTTGTGAACTATATTTTATGTATTTATTCGTAAGACACGCAATGAAAATAGATTGCAGATGTATGTGTTGTACTCTTCCTTTAACATCTTTCAGCTTCATAGACTGTAGCAAGACCCAAGTTTCATATGTAGGATTAATTAAAAGGTTCTAAAAACATCTACGTATTTTTATTCAATTAAAACATCACAATTGAATCGATGTCAACATGAAAGTAATAACGAGACACAAGAAATAATTAAAACATTTTACATCATATTCATTTTATAAGTAATTGTTTTAAATCAGATATCATGATATTCGTTTTTTGCTGGTCATATTTTATATATTATTTCGTTTTAGATCGATTTTCATGTTGAATAATCGTAAGTTTACAGTAAATTGTAAGGCATACTCCACAAAAAAAAGTTCCACGGAACACCACACAACGCTTTTGACGGGGGACGGAAAAGAGAAAGTTGAAAAATAAATTGCTGACGAGACGTATCAGATTGTGAGCACTGGCGACCCCAAAACTATATGTTTGCGTCAGCATTAAGGACGCACGTCACGGCTAGTTTGGTCTGTCAGTACCGCGCTCATCCATCAACCCTTCCGACTGATAGACTGCGCAGAAAGAATTCACCCCTCGCGGAACATCGTTGTATCGAAATATGCGATTATTTGTTAAAACGCTTAGCGAATTGAATCGGCTTCAATAAAATTGATAGAACATTGCGGATCAATAAAAATAGCTTAGATATTAACTTCTAGGTTCGTACACCGCTACAAATTTTCTTTTTTTTTGTTATTGCTGTATTAAGAATCCAGTCTTTTTAAAGCAAATATTACGAACGACTCGTAACATGAAGAACTGGCTGGTATTAGATATTTTTCATGGAATTATAAGACCACAAATAATTGTCGTGACTCACATGACGTTCCGCGCAGTCCAACCATGTCTGTCTGTCTGTCTACATATTTTACTTATGCACCCCTGATAAATATACGTCTGCTTGTTACTGGCTATGTTTCTTATATTCATTCACCTATATTATTTCTTTCAATGTAATTACCTTGTTTATTAGATAACGGATGCTCGAAGACGATATTTCCAGAAATTTAGATACGTACCTACTTTGATTATTAATTATTAATTAACATATTTAAATGGTACTCGTATAAAATAATAAATGAAATACTTTCATACCTATTTTGATGCCGACATTTTACGTGATAGGCAGAGAGCACCGAGAGCCAAATATCTTTATCCTTACAGAAATAAATATACGAATAGTTAATTAAAATTTAATTACCTATGATAGCCTATTGATACTGAGACACAGTTCAAATCCCGGTGCGCTTCTTTACAATATGCGTTTTGAAATTAAATAACGCTGTAACTGTGACGGAAAACATCGTGAGAACACCTACTCGCCTTAGAGCTATTAAAAAAATGTTTGTAAGGCGTCTGAAGACTGCCAACCCGCACTGGACCGGCGTGGCCTTAGCCCCTCGTTCTGCGGCGAAACCCGCGTTCCAGCAGTGGAACGACAAAAGGGTCGGAAGTAACATAACCAAAAAAAGTTACGTAAATATATTAAAAATAGAACTGTATTCCAATCCAAACCAGTGCTGTTTGTGGGCTTCATAAATCAGACTAACAAATGTTGGGAAAATAAGATGCAACTTGCAAATTCGAATCGAAACTATGTTTTGATCGCCGCAGCACTTTTTACGTGTCACTAGTATTTTTTTTTTTTGAAAAAGGCAACTTAATATTGGCAAAATAACATTTCAAAGACAATAAGATTCAACTGAGCATTGAGAATTCGATGCTGGTATGTTATGGAGAAGACGCTCGCTATGATAATAATAGAGGTTGAAATCATGATAAACCGAGTAATTATATAACCGTAACCTTTTCATTGTCGTTTAATATTTTTTCATTCTTATTACCTATACAGACAAAAAAAAATATAAAGAACAAAATCTACTCGCGAACTCTTCACGACAACAGCAAAACGGAATATAACTTTATATCAAAAACCTCTGTTTTTTTTCTTTTCTCGTTAACATTAACTTTAGCTATAAATTATTAAGGCGGTGTGTTTATGTCATATGCCGGCCGCAGTTGTATTATATAAGTCTCAACATTATGCAATTTCACGCCATGTTGCTCGTTTGCCTCGTTCATTTCGCCCTGTGTTTATGCATTAGTACCAATTATTTTACCGTGCGACTGTAATTTTGTATTCGTGTTTTATTAGTTCTAATAACGAGCACGTGTTTGACGGTTCATTATGAATAGTTTCACTTGAAACTTCAACGCTTAAAGTACTGACCGCACCGGCTGTATGAAAGTGTTTTCATTTTGATCAAAATAAATTTTACGAGCGCATCAACCACGTAACGAAGTTGTAAAAGAAAATAAATCTTGGTGAGGTGCGGTGACGCGACTGAACTTAGCTACAGGTATTCAAAATAAAATTTTCAGATCCACTCTTTTTTTCCCTACTCACGAGAACGAACTTTTGAAGAGCTTCCTTCGGCTGGGGTAGGAAAATGAATAATTATTCTGTCTTATGAAAAAAATCACTTCGCCAAGTAATGAAATCTCAAGCTGATGTACTCGAGAGGTAAAGTTCCGGTCCAGCGGATATTACGGCAATATATTTCAATTACACATAAGAAAAAGAACAAGTCGTTTGAAGTAGCTGAAAGGCCAGATTATAGCCGTGAAGGAAATAATAACGAAGACCCCGCTAACGAGCGGGAGACGATAACTTTTAGAAAAAGAAAACGTGTACTCAGAATGCTTGCTATTCGAGTGATTAAATTATACATATGTACACGTAAGTGAGTAGGTATGTTCATTAAAAGAAAACACGTTCTTATAGGTACAATGGGCAGCTATTTGATTATAATAGTGATTGTAATGAGCATAATTTATAATAATGGTATAAGGAAACAATATGTATTAGTGTTTTAGAGGTCATGAACGCCAGTATTATGAACATGTGTCTGAGATATTCGTTTATTTGCTTACCTTTGAACACAATCAGAGAAACATGTGTTCTTGTCAATTACTATAGGTATATACATTTTATTATTTCTTGTATTTTACAAGTAGGTACTGAATTTTCAAGTATCTACTAGTTTTATAAGGATTGTCGTACTAATTCCGCCAAAATATACCCGAACTATAGATATAGAAGATAAACGCAGACATACGCCGAATATTTGTGCGATTCAATGGAATTTAATTACAGGGTGGACGGGCAACCGTAGCCAAGCAAAAATATTTATGTTTATTGTCGACCTAATGCTCAATGAGACCACACTCGAGGGTTGAAGGAGTTTGTGTGTTCCATTAAATAAAGTAAAGGGAAATTATATTTAAACGCGGATTTTTAAATGAAATGTAAAATATTTTGGTTAGATATTTAACCAAATCGATATTTTTATATTCACAATATTCCCGAAAAAGATGTATGGCGAATTTAAAAAACATTATATTATAATAATATATTTTTACAGCGTAAGTCGAAACCAATTTACCTGTTCTTGTGTGAAAAAAAAATGGTTTCTAAATGATATTATTTCTATTATTCTTAAATTTATCATTCAATTATTAGCGAAGAAATTATGTGTAGAATGTTCATAAGTCGAAATAATTTAGTAAATTAAATTTTTTACTTACATACACATAAATAGGATAAAATACATTTTTAAACTAATTCCATTGATTGATTACGGTAGCAACTTAATATTTTGTATGTTACATATTTGAAAATGTATCCGCGCGGCCATATTTGTTTTCGGCGCCGACAACAATAATTATGGTCATTCGAAGTCGAGCGTGATGTTTCCAGTCCATTTCTCGTAATAGCACTGCTTTTATAACCGAAGCGTAATGAAACTCGTTTAAATATCACAAAAGTGGTTGGATTATGGCGGCCAAGCACTTTATACTGCTTAATTACTGCCCTCGACAAAAATAATTGGAAACTTGGGGGATTACAGACGGACTTTACTGGCGATTTGAAGATCTTTTTTAAAATTGTGCTTTTAGTGTTATCGCCATACAAACGGCTGTTAAAAGATAAAATGACGCAAACATGACTCAATCGTTAATTTAGTAAAAGTTATTTAGCATAAAAACATAAGATAATGATAATAATGATAATTCTGCAAGAATTATTAAGTATGATTATCTTTATAATCAGCTAGGGACTGTGGGGAATAGATTTTCCTTAATAAAAGAGATTTTTGGTAACAATCTCGTGCTGCGTTTGTGTTTTAGAGATTGCCAAGCGCAACTTTTCGCATCGCCTACGCTGCTAACTCTCGGCAGTCGTAAAATTTAAGGACATTTATAGTATTCTGAGACTCGTCTGTTGTACAGCAGGGTGCGTCATTAGCATGAAAGGTGCGCTTCAGCTCTGAAGATGAAACTTGAAACCCCATACACCCCCAAAATATGCGATCAGCGACCATTAATTTATGACTAAAATAAATAGGTGGCCAAACAGTGTAATAAACATTTTAAATCCATCGAACGAGCGACGCACGTCACTGAACAATGTTCGTTAACTGAATGGGAACAAATGAGTACGTGATTTAGTGAGCGCAGTGTGTATTCGAATATCGGATCACGCCGGGCCTCGTTTACGTCATGATCAATAACTTTGTTTACGTGCGGCTTTAGGCTTCATTACCATAATTGTTAAAAAAATCACTTCAATACGATAATATAGAGGGAGTATGTGTTCAGTGTTTGAAGAGGTTAATGCTCCATGTTAGTGCTGCAGTCGGAATGTTGTGAAATTAGCGAAGTTCTATATTTTGCGAACTTTGTAAATTACGTAATAGTTTGCCTAACAAAATACCACTTGAGGTCCTTAAAATTCGCGTGCACATAACGAATGCAGAACTTGTTATTATCCGTTTTATTATTGCTTTTTTTTTAATGTGAAATATACATAAGTAATGAATATAGTTTTTATTGCACTTGTAAATTGTGATGTTAATGTTTTGCATTATATAGGCGTCTTCAAGACGTACTACCGTAACATCTCGACTGTAATTCCCGAAGAGGTAGACATAAGACTGGGGTACATTGTCACGTTTCAGCAGTTACGTTTACATCCCACTATGGAATAGACGGTGAGCCTGTTGTTATACATCCAGCACGAATTCCGATTCCAGACCAATATAAGATTTTCCTTAACAAACCAATTAATTAACAGAAATTGTAGTTAGAAAAGTCCATTACTAGGTACGAAAACCGGGGCTGGTTTCCAGGATCTCTTTATCGGCCGATGCGCTTCTACGTAATTTATATATATGACATATATGTTTTTTTTATTAAAGTCTTGTTAATTTCGTGCATTATTTGTATTACATTTTTTTAAGAATGTAAATTAAGGATATATTGAACAATATGTTTCTTAAAATATTGTACATGCTCGTATCGCTATTTGTCGCTGAACGTACGTAACACGTTAATCTGGTTAGCTTGCTTGAGTGCAAAAGTTCCGATGTCAGAGAAGCGTTACCGAACAGAAGTTCATTTGGCGGGCAGCCGGTTGTGCAAACTGATTAATTCTCGCGGCGGACGAACACCAGAAATATTAGCTGAGCGAATATGAGATTGCTAATTCCGCTAATGCACCGACAAATATCGCAAATGCCAGCTTACCCGGCTAAGTTGCACTCGTAACATTTCGTGGAACTATTTTACGATTTAATTTCTCACTGGCACATTATGTTTAATTGATAAAGCTTCTGT
>DWEI01001231.1:0-17406 GCA_018245875.1 Mysoria ambigua | reverse complement strand
CACTGCCTGCTAATATTCAGTTCCCATATGGAAGCCAGCAGGCCGCCGACTGGCGTGACGCTGCATCGGTAATTAATGTTGCGACGTCACCCCACGCGTGACGCCCGCAGTGGGGAGCGCAGAGGGCAGTCCGGTCTCCCACTACACCGAATAATGCGTGTATCGCTGTTATCGTTACTTTTTCACTATCTCACTTAGCTTTAGTAGAAAATCTCGCAAGACGGACCGTCCATTACTGATGTAGTGCATAAATGATTCCAATTGATAAACAGTTACGACACATAAAGCAATTTTATTTTGTAGGAGTCGTTCTGAATATATCATGTGAAGTCCTGACAAGTGCGTTGTCGGGCCGTTCAGAAATAAAAAGCAAAATGTTTTGGGCAAGAAAATGGTCTTTGCTTAGTGTATTATGATACCATTTTCTAATTTTATTGTATGTTTTTAATACGATAGACTTAGCGAACATTTATTAGATTATATTTTACATCGAATGATCACTAACACCGATTAAATTAATGTGACTGTACAAAGTCAACTTTCTCCATAAATGCTCAAGGAACACTCACTATAAAAATTTCCGTTCGTATTTGCTTAACTTAAGAGACAAATCTTCCAACGAGACCTTGAGCACTGAGCGTTTATGAATACAGTTGTAAAAATGATTGCTTAACACTATATCATGATATCACTCGTGTCAAACGGCATACTTGTGTGTTGCAGGCGTGGAATGTGAACTGGGAGATCAAGCACATGATGGTGCAGTTCGAGGAGGGCAACATCATCTTCTCCGTGCAATCGGCCGACTGCAAAGTGGTGCACGAGTTCATCGGAGGCTACATCTTCCTGTCGATGAGGTCCAAGGACGCCAACCAGACTTTGGACGAAGTGTTATTCCACAAACTCACCAGTGGCTGGACATAAACGGACCAAAAAATATTAGTTGAGTGTAAATGGAATGCATCGGTAACATATTGTCGCCAGTTCCGATAAAGCCTTTTGTATTTAAGCCTCGACTGTGTGCCTTCAACGATCTTTCCATAGTTGCCTGCCTCGTGTAACTCTTGATAACCGATATTAAAATTTAATATCAAAGCACAACATACTGAACACAAAGCATTTTCTACGAGATGACTGCAAATATTTTACAATTACGACAAGTTTAAACATTTTATATAACGACTTATGCTAACGTAGCGCTTCCAATGATAACTATATTTAAATGCCAAATATAATATCGATGCACGAATGTTATATAGCGCCCCTATTTTGTACATCTGCGATTTTATAAATTCAAACTATTTAAGGTCAATTTCATAGTAGGTTTAAGTTTAAATGCGATGGAAATGAGCTTTTCAATGGGGGTTATATTTTAAATTGATAATTTCACAACATCCGGCGCCGGCGAGCGCCGTCGTGTCGTGGCGACATCCGTTCGGTGCTTATAGTGGTTATAAAAAATATTATCTATATTTATGTGGAGATATCGAGTGGCCTTAACTTGTAGATTAGTGTGGTCTATTATTTTTTTATGTATTGTAAATAATGACGTAAAGATAAATTTTAATTCGCCAGTGTTAATTTCTTTTCGCTTCAAAAATATATTACCTGATAAATGCAAAGATTTATTTTATTATTTCTATAGTTTATAACTAGTCTCATTGAAATCGCATGAAATGCTATTATATATTTGTAATGACGCATAGTATAGAGTTCGAGTATTAACGACATTTTGATTTCAATCTAATGTAGATGTATTCTCTTGTACAAAACATATGTACACAGATCATAAATTAATGTTTATGTTTGTAAATGGATGTCTAAATAAATGAAATTAATAACAATTGATTTTTGTTTTTGTGTCTCGACAACCTTGTCTCGAATTAGTTGTGAATGTCTAAGTTACACACGAGGTGTAAATTTCGTAATGAATTTCCTAAGTTTCCTAAGTTACACACGAGGTGAAAATTTTGTAATGAACGATTCCGATTTACAGTGAGTTAAAGCCCATTGCCACTCCTTACTTGATATTTCAACCCTCATTTGTCCATCTCCAAAAGAACAATTCCACAGCAAATATTTTAAATTCCAATTAGTTTCATACTTATAGTAGATTATATCATAGGCTTCAATATTAATACCATAGCCCAATGTTAAATTAAATAACCAACTTTATTTTTTAATTACATGGTAACTTTATACTGTAACTTTGAGAGTCCAGAAAGTTTGATAACTTCAAAAGGTTTACTTTTAATCCTTACATTTGTTATACAATAGTATCACTCCCCAATATGGTTCAGGTATATAAGTTCTTGTTTTAATATTTTTACAGGAAGTTTATTGAAGAAATTCCTACTGGCCTGTATACAAGGTTTTGAAATATTTTTGAAATATTTCTTTCACATCTGTTTAATAATGTATTACTTTCAAAAATTTCGTAGTGTAACTGGATAAATTAATGATAAGGATGTTTTTGAAATTACTATTTAAACATTAAAATCACACAGATTATTAAATATTACTATAACTACTTACATAGTTACATTAAACATAAATATTTAAACATTACTTATAAATTTGTGGTACACTTATGACCTTACTCAACTGTTTATTGTAGCAAGCGAAAAAAAAAATACTAACAATCACTAATAACATATTGCACATTAACTTGCTATCATCAAGGGCGACAACATTACAACGAGCGATAACCTCGAGCGCTGCGCTGACAGTATCACGCCAGGTGCCTTACAGGGTGGGCAGCGCTCGACGCCGGGCGAGTCTTGGTCTGCCTCGCTACCTGCATACAATCGGTATCATGCAATGATCCATCTTTTATACTCTGTTGTCTACAAAAATAAGCACCGCATGCTATAGGACATGTAATGTCTTCTGAGACGTCCGAGCCGGTCAAACAATATTTTTTAATTCTCGCCACTTATCCAAGTATTACTGCAGCCAGAGCATAAATATTTAAATTCGCAGTAGACAAATCGACCTATCTGTAGAATAAAGTTACTTCTGCATAATCGTTAGTATACAGGAGAGTGATTTGAAATTTATCAAGCACAAAATCAGCATTTACATTTTTCCTTATTGTTCTAGAGGATAAATTCTTTTCCTAAGCATGTAAAATACAGTATATAGGTCAGCTTAGATTGATAACTACAATAAAAACGATTTGGTGTTATTATCATATATAACTTTGTTCTACGGATAGGTCGAAATACATTCACAGAAATAATAAGTAAAAGCAATTGCTTCAGTCTTTCAATACAAGTAAATATTTGGTAGTAACTTTCATAATATATCCATAATTCAACATCAAAATGTACATTACAATTTCAATAACACCTATATAAACATGTTGCATGAACTAAACTTTGTTCCACACATTATTTGTGCCCGCAGAAGACACACAACCCAATTAACATACATAAAGATGAAACAAGTGAGAAATTCTTACACACTAGTCTGAGATTGTGTATTTTTAGTGATGCTATGGTGTCCCACCAAGTTGGCCGTGGGGCAGGCAGGAGGCAAACATACCTCCATCCTACAGACCTGTGTCGCTTCAGTTATGTGTACCACTCCTTTCGTATATGTGAGCCAGTTTCTCAGACTACTCAATTTGGACATGGTATTGACCAGCATCTTACCAATTTAGTCAAGATAGCCGAGTAATAGTCTTTATAGATAACTGCATCCATTAACATTCAGCCTGTACACTTGCACAGGTGTTCTTCCATATGATTATTATTTACCACAAACCCAATCTGTTCATTAATTTCTAAACTACCGGAAAAAGGTACTAATATACTGTATTATATCAACAATTTTCACCTATGAGAAATCACAGTTCGGGAAAGAAACTAGTAATTGTGTATCTAAAGTTGGCAGATGTGCAATACACTCCCATATTTAAAGTTCCACTATACATCCAGCGCAGATACATAAATTATTATTCAGTGAATAAATACACTGTGAATGTTCTGTGAATAAATAAAACGGGTATTCTGATCATCATTGCAGCTTGGTGTTCTAATCATCGGAGAACCTCTTCAGGTAGCGCTTGTGAGCTGGTGATACTTCAACTTTCACTGGGGGCATGGACATCACCACCACTGCAAAACCAGCAACATCATTCAGCTTTGTCTCCGAGTAAGTCTGCAGCCATAATATACTGGGTTTGATGTCAAAATCGTTTATCTCAATGAACTCTTCAACCGCCATGATATCAGCATGGCCACACATTGTTCTAGTGAAGACCAGCAGTTTATTTCCTGTAAAAAATGCCAAAACCTTTAAATATATCAGTCACAAAAAATAAATCTTTTCATTTAATTATTGATTAAAACCAATTACCCAAATTGCACAGAGCCGCAGGGGGACTGCTAAACTGAGTTACCATTACTATTTTGTCCTCCTCACTTGGCTTATATCTGTACAAATGGCTGAAATAATTCTGCGAGATGTATATGTAACCTCTGAATGATGCCATGTAACTTCCACGTATATCAATATCCACAACTAGGGTCCACTGATTTTTACTTCCCTTCTCATCGTATCTGTAGATGCTGGTTTGGCCGCAGGCATAGATCACATTGTTGTGAGCGCACACACCTGGATTTTGGATTGCTTCTGGCAGTGATGCTATTTTTCTGTATGTTCTCATCTTTAGGTCATAGACAATTGCTGTATCCAGTACAACCCTGCAAATATTAATAAAACGTAACTTTACGCCCGTAATTCCCGAAGAGGTAGGAAGAAGAATGCAGAAAACTCCCATGTTTCACCAATTATGTTTACGTTCCACTATGCAATAGGCAATTAACCTATTGCCATACACAAGGCACAAGGCATTCAGACTCTGAACCACCAATAGAAAATCTAAACGACAAAAATTTTGTAGTGCCCACCTGGGAATTGAGGCTGAGGCCTCCTAATCGGCAGTACCACTTATAACTAATACAACCAACCAGACAATATCAATAACAAATTTAAAATAAGCTCATGCATTCTACTAATAATAATTACTTGATCATGTATATAGTTTATAGTGACAGTTACCTATATGCACCGACTCCACCAACTATATAAAGTGAATCATCTACTATCGCTAAGCCTGCATGTCGCCGGGACGGCAGATTTGTGCCATGTTGAATCCATTCTCTTTTAAGTGTATCATAGACCTTTACATCTTTCATAAACACACCGGAGCCTTTGCCAATTTCACCACAAACTGTAACAATCTTCGTTAGACCCCACGAGATCACACTCCAACCCCATACATTTTTCTCGGCCACCTGCAGCCACTGCTCAAATCCAACCTCTTTTGAATAAGTGTACAAATAGTGAGGCTGCTGTTCTGAAAGTGGATCCCTTATGGACCACATTGGCACCACTGGGATACGATTCAGCTTACGCGTTATAGTCTCTCGTACCAGAGTTACGACCTCTCTGTATACACCTTCGGTATACTTTTTACAGATACTTGATTTACGTCTAGTAAAATATATAGGGGTGAATTCTCTTCGTTCATCTGCATGCTCATGGAGGCATTCAATAATCCTCTCAGCGAGACTGTTGGTATAGTTTACCATGAGTCCCATCATGTCCTGCAGATCAAATGTTGTGAGCCTTTTGTAATCCAGGCAGCAGAGGATCAGTAATAAGACATCTCCACCACACTGATTATGCATGATCCATTCGTGGCCGAGTTTAAAAACATCAAATTCTGATTCCACATCAATATATGGATGTGATAGATACCAAAACAAATTTTGTACTGTAGGTATGTACTCTGCTTTCATGCGTTTAAAGAACAGAAGACCATGGGCGGCAGCAGATTGCTCCAGTTGAATGTATGCAGCAGACTGGGCTATATTCATAATTTTTATCCAGTTTGACGGGGACAGCAGACATTCAAGATGGTATTCAATTTGTTTATTTAGCTCTGTGATCTGCAAAAAGTTGGCAGTCTGAGCTATGTCTGCGATGGTACCCAGATCGAGATCAGAGAGGTCAATAAGTCCAGTACGCATGTAGTGAAGTATAACGCACATTAAATTTGGATCCACTACCTAAAATTAATCAAATAAATTATATTTGTCTTTTGTAGACAATCAAAACTAAGAGTATTTAAAAACAGAACTGTAATAATAAATATAATTAAACGTGCCGATATATGAACTTACGTCTATATTAATTTGCTTTTGTTCATTTTCCACATAATTGCCGCTAAACATTGCTCGAAAGTAATCACTATATTCGCATAGATTTGATTTAGAGACTACGAACTCATGTCCTCGTATTATCAACGTAACGTTATCCATATTTAACGCTTTAAACACACGTTTGTTAATAAACAAATAGGTATCTTAAAGAATTATATTATTTTCTTTACTATCCATATCGGTGTAAATTTATAGAACGTATGTATCGTATTCAAAGCCAATCGAAACTAGTACTAATATATGGTCCCCATCAAAATTTATAAGTCGATAACCAGCAATAAAAAATAACCATAAGTAGATGCATAGGTCGTATAATATTGTGCATCGTAAATACTATTTTATGCTTTCTGATATTCACTTATAGTTACAACAAAATATATGTTAAATCAATAAAACAGCTAGTTGATTTACTTCTTGAATCAAAACAATTAATAAACGACTTAAAATCTGACATCAGACTTCACAAATTCAATATTTAAAATCGATTCATGAAGTTCAATCCAAACGATTTTATTAACTTTAGCGAGTTCCAAAATAGTACACATCTGCTGATATCGATACAATTCATATAAATTTAAGTACATGGTATATATTATTAAAGAAAAATTATAATACAATAGTTAGATTTAATAAAATTAAAATAATATATACACTAATTTTACTATTTTGGAACGCAAAATAAATGTGTAGCAGCAAATTTAATAATACGTAGTTGATTATTGTATGTTAAACCTTTAATCTTAACCTGATTTTTCACATACTTCCTTTGTTATTATTTATATTTTTTAGGTTTATTTTATTAACTGGTTGTTTCTTATTTACTATTGGTATTTTAATTTGATGCTATATTTAAGCTAATAAGTGTGTGTTAGTATAGTTGTTTGTTAGTATGAGCTTTAAAATTATTTCACGAATATTTCAGTGTTTTCCAACATGGGGGCCACGCTTTCCAGGGGGACAATTTGATGCTTAAGGGGGGCCAATATATACTATCGTATTTCATTCATCAGCCTTTAGAGTATCGCATACGCATCGAGTAGGTTCCCCTTAATTTCAATGCCACTTCGCTTACTCCTAAACTTTTTTAATTCAACTATTTCCCATTGTCTTTCTTAGGTTATCAGATCACTTGCACCGAGAGCGATCTGTTTCACTTTCGTCTAAATATAGGTAACATTTGATGATCTTTCAGGTCTGTGAGGATAGAGATATATGGCACTCGGTGCTGTTTGCCTCCCCCTAAGGGACTTGGCATTAAAATTTGTATGTATGTTAATGTATCTTTCTTGGCTCTTCAAACGATGTGGAGTGCCCTTGGCTACTTAAACTAGCTACTGTTGTGATCTGTATTAGACTCTAGTTCATCAATCGCAATATAAAAGATACGGATTGAACCTTTCTCCATAATTCGTTAATTGATTTAATACTTTTGTTTACAATAATAGTAATTTGTTTCCAATGTCGTGACAACAGTAGAAAATATATTAAATAAATAAATCATGTTGTGCCAAATGTGCCTGTCCTATCAGGTTGGAACCATAGCCTTCTGATATTTTTTATGGAGGGAAACTTTGACATATTTCTGACATGTTTAAGATTGTTTTTTGTAATTGAAAAGATTTGTGATGCGACTAAAGTTAAAATCTATGACTATTAACCAAAGTGTTTTTTTCATATTTCGTCCAATGAAACGGTGATAACTATATATAAAATGGCTGCGACTGCGTCGGCGGCAACTATTACTGCTTCGGTGGATGAAGATTTGGATGAGTGTGGACCACAGCTGATCGGAAAACTAGAAGTAATATGTTACTCTTTTGTTTTGTCCAACAAAAGTTGTTGCATATATCAGTGTAAAATCTAGTATAATCATATATATTAATGCACAAGTATGTATTTTAGGGAAATGGAATTACATCAGGAGATGTCAAAAAGCTGGAAGAAGCTGGTTATCATACAATTGAATCAGTTGCATATGCGCCAAAAAAATGGCTAATGACAATCAAGGGAATATCGGAGGCGAAAGCGGATAAAATACTTTCGGAAGCTTCAAAACTAGTCCCTATGGGCTTCACGACGGCTACGGAATTTCATCAAAAAAGGTTTTTTTCCTTTATTCTGTAGCAGTATTTATAATAAATAACTGCTTGACTATTGTAGCTAAATATGCCACTATTGACTAAAAGGTTCGATCGATCGATATCAACCCTTCTATCGTTCCACTGCTGGAATATGGGTCTCCTCTTAGAATGAGAGGGTTAAGACCGTAGTCCGCCACACTGGCCAAGTGCGGGTTGGCAGACTTCACACTCCTTAGAGAACAATTTTTTTTAGAACTTTAAGATATGCAGGTTTCCTCACGATGTTTAACTTTACCATAATAGCAAGTGATATTTAAACTTAAAACACACATTTTTAAAGAGGTGTGTGCCAAAGATTTGAACCCGGTCTCCCGGAGGGAGAGGTCGAATTACAAACCACTAGGCTATCACTGCTTGACAAAAAGGCTATTATTATATGCAGGTGTTTGATAAGTTGATGGTAAGATTGATAATTACTATACATACATACATATCTTCACGCCGAGTCCCTTACGGGGTAGGTAGCGAGCACGGAGTGCCAAATATCTCTATCCTTACAGACCTATTACTTATCTGGATAATTACTAGTTCACCTGAAACATGTTTATGCTTAAGCTATGTTATATAAAGTTGATGTGCTTAGGGCAATATGTTGTGCTCTCACATCCCATATAGTGAAACATGACACATTGTTATTGCTTTTATTTTTAGTCCTAGGTTTAGTAGGTTGAAGGTGCTGAATAAATAAACTAAAAGACCCAGTACTCAGCACTCAACTAGAAGAGGTTTGCTTAATGTAAACTTAAATTTGTTTGTATTCTTGTTCATACTTTATGACTGTCATTTGTGAGCATTATCAAAGAATGGTTATTAAAAAAATATTATAATGTATACAGATTGAATATATATTCTTGGCAACCATATTACTCCTATATAAATGTGAAGAATAATATAATATGAATGTAGTAATAATATGTGACTGCAATAAGAAGAAATGAAATCTTTTAATTATTTTTGTGTTAACTTGTTTACAGGGCTGAAATAATTAGACTAACAACTGGATCAAAGGAGTTGGACAGGCTGCTCGGTGGTGGTGTTGAAACTGGATCCATTACAGAGATTTTTGGAGAGTTCCGGACGGGAAAGACCCAATTGTGCCATACCCTGGCAGTCACATGTCAGGTCACATGAATATCAGTTAAAAATAATATATCAATTGAAATAGATATTTAATATCATTAGTTTTTACATTGAGTGTAACTCAATAATGTTTTGTATAGCACAACGAAGAATGAATCAGGGTGTTTTTGCAAATATAAAGATGCTAAGTGGCTGTTGTTCTATCAGTCCATTGAATTACCTTTTAAAGCCCATGGTAGAGGAACTGTGAAAGACTGGAAATTCCTGCCAGCATCTATTTTTCCCTATTTGTACAACCTGTATATATTTAAGACAAATGTGAATAGTAACTTTCTAGAAAAGTGTACTGTGTTCTAGGCTGAATCTCGTTTTTCTCAGATTTTTTAGCAGTCAAATGCAAGCCTATTACTAAATAAATAAATAATAAGGAACTGCCAGGTTTTAGAAGTAGGAGAAGAGCAATTTCCACCTGTAGAAGATTAATTAATAGGAGTTTGTTGTATAGCTATAATGTGTCCATTATATTCACAGCTGCCGATAGAACAGTCTGGTGGGGAGGGTAAATGCATGTACATAGACACAGAAGGCACCTTTCGGCCGGAGCGGCTTTTGGCTGTTGCACAGCGGTACGGCATGGAGGGTGCCGCTGTTCTAGACAATGTAGCATATGCAAGAGCATACAACACAGACCATCAGACACAGCTTCTGGTACAGGCATGTGCCATGATGGTTGAGTCCAGGTACAATTGTAAAATTAATATAATTTATAGACATAAAAAATATGGGGTTCAATTCTCGGGTCACATACTCCTTAATTTTTCTCATTTTGATTTTTTATCAGTCGCTTGTAATCTGGATATGTGCCTGAATAGGCTCACCACATGTTTCATAGAGGGATGTAATCGTAACTGGTTAAATGTGAAAATGTTTTACATTTCTCTTCCCATTGCTTTGGGAATTACAAGTATGAATTTGTTTAAAAAAAAAATAAAAAGTAAACATCACATATGTAATGCCTGATGAGGTTGGCAATGAAGTGTAGTGCATTTCTATGTTTAACTGTGGAATAGGTTGACATTATTGTCATAGCTCATGCACAGATCCATACTCCCCACCGCTACAAGAAATTTTAGCTAGAAAATCTAATTTAGTAAAAGCTTTTCATATTGTTGTTAGTTGGGATAATGATTTTTACCTACCTATATGTCCTTATTTACTTTGTACTTTTCGCCTGTTCATTTCTAATGAGTGAATGTTCGTACAGTGTTTGTATTAAATTGTAACTCATCTGATTAATTTCAGATATTCTTTGCTAATAGTGGATAGTGCAACGGCTTTATACAGAACAGACTATTCTGGTAGAGGAGAGCTCAACTCCCGGCAATTGCACCTTGGCCGCTTCATGAGGATGCTGTTGAGGCTTGCTGATGAGGTGATAATATTGAGGATTGTTTTAAACATTCAAAAGTGTAGATTTCAGTAACACTTGCATCATATGTTGCTCGGTTCATAGATCTGTCATTGCCATTTGAGTGTCTTTTGTCATGTTCAATAACACTTGCTATTGAGCAGATGGTAGCACGTTCATCTAGACAGCCCCTCCATCATCATTGATGGGAGATTGCCAATATTTCATTGGGTAAATGGTCAATGGATAGATATTGTACACATATTGTACAAGAGATATTTGGTGCACTCTGCCTGCTTGTAAGGGGCTGGACACATGTATTTAATTCAACTTTAAACTAGAACAGTTTGTCGCGATAACTTTAATGCTAGCACTGGTACATCTTAATATATTAAATCAACAGTTTTATATGGTATAAGACAGATTGACAATGAGCAATAGCATTTCTAGTTACAAGATACTTTACTAGTAAATTAACATTTGTATTTTTTTAAGTAAACATATTTCTTTAGGCATGTTTGATTCTATTTCAGTTTGGTGTTGCCGTTATAATAACTAATCAAGTGGTAGCGCAGGTGGACGCAGTGGGTGTGTTCAATGCAGACACAAAGAAGCCCATCGGGGGCCACATCATTGCTCACGCCTCGACCACGAGACTTTATTTGAGGAAGGGGCGAGGTGATAACAGAGTGTGCAAAATATATGACAGTCCGTGCCTGCCTGAAACTGAAGCCATGTTTGCTATAAGCATTGAGGGCATCACTGATGCCAAGGAATAAGACTTAAACAGTTTATTGTGAAATGTAAATATCTGTGAAACTCAATGAAATAAAATGTACTGTCTCAATTATCTGTTATAATATTTGCTGGCCAAATTGGCCAAAATGGGCCAAATTTAGTGCTATTGGGTGTGTATCAATACAGGAGTAAATAAGTCTATTGAAATAATTACATTTTTATACTATTACAAAGTGATTCTTGTCGATTTAAAAGACTTTTGGTGATATTGAATTTTCTATTTACAATTTGCCCTTTTGATATATCATCAATTCTATATTCTTAGTTGGCACTCACTGGTCTCTGACTACTCTGTAAGAGGCCTGGCATCAAGATGTGCTTGTCTTTATTTTAATTCCACTGTATGTAAATACTTATGGACAGACAGATGGACATTGTTTCTTTCAATCGTTCAAGTGAAATTGTTTTTTATATGAAGTAAAACATTTTTTAGTCCATGTATGAAGGGTAATTGTTATTCTCTGCTAATTAGATTCGCTCCAAGGCTATTTATAATGCAGTTTCAAAATTATCATATAACGAAAAAAATTATAAATTTGATAAATTCAAATTCATATAAATTATTGTTGTGTAAATCTATTAATAGAAATATACATATATAAATGAAGTATCGCCTTTATATGTATTGAAAATGGTAATCGATATTAAATAATATTTTTACTTATAATTATTGCATTATCAAACAGAAACCACAGACCTACTACTTTATATGAGCTATTGACAATCTTAATGTGACGTGCTACACTAACAAAAAATGTGTATAATCATATTTCTAAGTGAAAAGCAATAACAGGAGAGACGAATCAGATCTGTATACATGTAATTTTATCTATGGCAATGTTTTTTTATAAGTTACAATTATAAGTTGCTATTTTCATTAAGAATTGGTTGCGCCATGAACTGTACAAGCTATCCAAGTTCATGGATCCAGGTTCATATATCCAGGATGAAGGCTGGACCAGCTATCTCTTTGTCTGATGGCGAGTTCTTATTGTGACCTGTGACAATTTCTAGCAAAAGATAAGTTTGTGTTATTTAAATTGATGACTATATAATTTTCCGGGTTAATTTCTGATTAAATTTGGAATAGTAAGCTGAGCTTTATTACACCTATGTGAATAAATATATTTATGATTTTATAAAATTGAATATTCTTAAATATAAAATAGTTATCAAGTATATTAATAGTCGTTTCATTGTTCCGATAATTTACAAAGGCGATCTTCACCAGTCTTGTTGATATTGGGAATTGTTATAAATAATAGAAGACCATAGACATAGATACTATAGAGAAAGAAGAGAGTAAAACGCGACCATAACTAATATAGCTCATGATTATTATTATTGATGTCAAAGAACTGTCGCTGATTACTAAAATATGAACAACAGTACTGCAACACTTATACTTTCAATGATCGTGTCACCTGTATTCTGAGTGACGTTGAACACAATAATGACGCTGTTCTTGCCGTATGTTGTTTTAATTATTATTAAGCTATTTCTTTAAATTGAATCACCAGTTCTAAAAACGAAAAAATATTTTTTCAAGATCTTGTGGGATATTTTGACATGGTTGATATGTTGGGAAAATGTGGAAAAACTTTAATTCAAGAAGAATATTTACTTTTATTACAAACATAATTAAGCTATAACATTTACGTGATCCACTGAATTTAAAAAAAATGTAATAAATAATGACTGAATAAAATCCTCACCACCTTAATATCAAAAAGTTCATTACATCATTCACATCTGACACCGGAGGCATTTAAATACATAATAAGATATAATAAACTATGTGATTTACCACATCAATAACATAATAATAATCTTACAAGAAAAGTCAATGATATATGCTCAAACAATAAGGACATTTTAGACTCGTTAGATTCCAAAAGAGTCATAGAAACAACAAAGAAATATGAAATGTTCTATTCATATTGTCTATTGTATTCTATATTTTATTAAAATTACATGTTCAGCAATGTAACACTTATATTCACTAAAGGAAATTGCTTTTTTAATTTAGACTATCACCTTATCTAACAACCATTTTATGAATTTCAGATGTCAAATATGAAATAAACATGTAAGGCAATTTTTTTTTACTTATAATTTTTACAATTTGTTACTTTTCCAATAACCATTCATTGTCACTAGTGATAAAATTTACTTAAACTAGGGCCTCTAAAAACATTTCAAAAGAACAACAAATAATAATAAACCCTGAGGAATCAGATTTTCAATTTTAACTATGAATAAATTTTACATTATGTCAGTTTAAATTCCAGAAGATTGTCTGCTAAAAAATTTAAGCTGTTACATTGATTCATTGTTACTTGCATACATTTGTAGACAATAATTATGCTAAAGTTGTCGTTGAGTGTAATAGATATAGACAGTGTAATATTACATTTTACACCACACCATTGTATGCATTTAATATTTTAAATAAATCAAATTCTAACCGCATATTGGTTACACTGTTATTATCTTAGTTGCTTCAATTAATAGCTGATTATTCTACAGTTAGTACCAAAGTCATCACATTCTTGCCACCCGCTTCTCATCACCACATCTACCGATGTGCCATCATTCGACTGCCATAGCACCAACCTTATTCCTTGGCTGCATAGCAGTGGTATTCACACTCTTGTATTTCTTATTAAGAGAATGGAAACACACTTAAGTTGCTTCCAATTTAAGTACTTAACTTAAATTTTACATAAATTATCACTCACTGAGAATGAAAAACCGCTGTAAGGCAATGTACAAACCTTACTGTCTAGAATGTTCTGTAAGACAGGTAGAGTCTATTTGATCTTGTCCAACATGGAATTCACGGAAAGGTTTTAACCCTTCTCATTGTGATACGAGATCTGTTTGTGATGGTATTAAGGTAAACAGAAGATAATTATGATATCAATGAGAACACAAGATGGAATGCACAACAGCCGGAACTAGTGCAGTCAAATTACTTGGAAAATTTTACCACACTTTAACCATTATTCATATGTACATGTATATGTAGGCCACTACAGTAAACCCCACAAACCTATCTACATAAACATTTGTCTATCTATCTAAATCTATTGTAACAATTTTATTATCACCTAATTAAAATAAGTTATTTGCTTTATGAGGCACTAATATTTGAAACACAGACACCCTTCTTCACCACTGATATTCAAAGACACACAATACTATATAAAAAAAAGCTTCAAGAAAAAAGATAAAATAGAAATCTAATTCTCATCTATTGAGTGTTAATGAAAATGTAGGATATCATTTTTATAAGTAAATGAAATTATAAATACTATTGCTTATCAAATGAACTAATTGATAAAATTTTGCCATTACATATAGAGATATATAGTGATTTTTGTATTTACATATAAAATCTATAAATATACATGCAATTCTTGTGTGATTTCTAATGAATATTAATTCTTAATAGCATTACAATAACAGCCAGAATATTGTGATAACTTTAATTTCAATCACAAGAACTTGTTTAGTACTACATGAAATAAATAAATTTAACTTTTTGAATTTGACATTTTTCATTCTCTTCATTGTAATTCAGCAAAACTAATAAAATATTCCATAGTCAATATTCTTCAAGTATAATGGTGATAATTTTATTGAAGAATATCTTTACTTATAAGTTCTATGAAGGAACTAGGTTAATATTTAATAGGAAAATTAAAAATAGAACATTTTACCATCACATCAGTTCATACTAAATAAGTTATTCAACATACCATCAAATATATCGAATCTAATTGCCTTGAATAACTAAAGAAAACGAAACTGTTACTATGGATTTTGTATTATAATATAACATGTTAATAATTTTTTTTATTTTAGTATATATAATTTAATCAGAACCGAGTTGAAAATTTGTATTACATTTTATTTAGTAATTGAAAATATGACAGGTCCCGATTTGTTTTTATCTATCTTGTTCTGCCAAAAATATGAAGTGTAAAGAGAAAAATAGACGTCAGCAGAGGTTGGGATAAATCCAATCATGAAGTCAATGTTATTAGACAGAAGGGATGTGAATAAATAAGATCAAACATGGATGCTAAGCAATTTTATATGATCGTTGTGATCTGTGACTAATATATATATTATATTACTTTACTGTGATGGGGTTAAGGTTGAACACGAGCTACAGATGAACAAGAAGTTATACAAAAAAATAGAAAGAGTTCATTTGGTCACAATTTTCACTAATATAAGCATATTATGTATACAGTTATTAAATTGAATACAATACACCACTCATGTAAAATGATTTTTATTGCTTACAACCTTGTCAAGATTTTTTTTTAAGTGATAAATAAATGCATAACTTAACCCAGATTTCATAGCTTCGGCTCACTCACTCCCGGTATCAGTTCTACAGGTACTGGACCATGAGGACTGGACAGGTGTCCCTCGCGTTCCAAACGCTCGTGTTCTCTGGCTACCAGAGCACGAAGCTCCTCCTGCAAATACACAGCCACAGTCAATCACACAAACAGTATTCCTTCTTTAGATGAATCATAATCTCATATACGAATTAATGTAGTAAATATAAAATAGAATTGAGTAATAGAAAGTGTCACTGCTGATTCAGAGGTCCTGGGCACAGGGTCAGGATTTGTGCCAATAGGCTGACTAAATGTTCCATGGTGGGATGTACATGTTGGTGGTTCAAGATGACAGTGTATGTCTGTGTACTCTGGCTATCACTTCAGATATTTCAGACATTATATTACTTATTTTTACCTACTACACTTTACTCCTGCAATGAGCCATCTTTAGGTTTTCCTTTCATGTGCAATAGTGGCCGATTAATAAAATGATCATTAACTAGTTTTAATACAAATTATTACTAAAGGGAATGATCATGTTGATAATTTGAAAATATATTTACCCCCCAACCAAGTCGCTCGGCCAGCTCCACACAGCCATCATCACAGTCACCCAGCCAAGCGACATCCCGCACAGAACCTTCGTCCAGTTGGAGTCCCCCACTCATGAGGCCCCATAGCCTGAACATTGGAGATGGCATGCCTGCCTTCTCTCTGTTGATAAGTAATCTAGGACACCATTCTGGGACCCTGGAAAAGGTTAATTGAACAATGAATAAGACACAATAAATGTTTCTATAAGAAAATATAGAATTATTTGGCTTCATTACTTAAAGAATATTTTTTAATTTAAAGTACTATACATTGATGATAACTTTTATTTATTTATGGGAATGGGGGATACTTTATCAAGGTTCCTGTTATCCTGGGAGATACTGAGTTTTATGGGTTTTTTACACATCTCCATTGGTGGCCTGCCACTGAGTTAATAGGAGGATTTTGGATACAGGGTTGAACACCTTCCCAGTGCCACAAACTCCTAAATGTATAATGCCTAACTCTGCACCCTCCGACATTCATGATAATATGTAGAAACTTCAGCAGTTCGAGCTATCACTCTAGTCACTGAAAACACCAGAAGCTTCCTTTTAGTCGCCCCCTCCCACAGGTTTATTCCACACAATACAAGACTTTCCGTACTTTGTAATCAGATCTGAGCTACAGGGTTGCAGGTTGGTTTAACCCTTTCGTCCCGGTACAAACGTGCACCATTGAAAACACCTGGTGGTACACATATATACCATACATATAGTAAAAAAAGAAATAATTTTCAAACAATGTACTTTTATTACTTACTTGAAAATTGAAATCACGTAACAAAG
>DWEI01001230.1:0-17407 GCA_018245875.1 Mysoria ambigua | reverse complement strand
CGTGGTTCTTTTAGACTGATCATTGGAACTTTTTTTCAATGTTTTAATCCATTTCTCAACTTAGGCCCTCGCTAGGGAAGGATCCTGATGAACCCTTCAGAGTCTATGTTATTCCTGCAGCATCCTATAGCCTTCCGCAGCTGGTCGTCCATCTACTCGAAGGGCGCTGTACACGACGTCTGCCGAGCCGCAGACTCCGCAGACTCCACTCCAGAACGCGCTTGAAATTATGTACAAAAAAATAGTTGAGGTTTCATCAAAGTTTTATGGTCACTTTAATGCGAATTCAATACTTATATTCGTCATGACTCGAGAAGATGCATTTGTGACCAGAATCGAAATGTTACTAGGTAGGTTATATTTGTAAGAGTCAATGACATACACATTTTAAAGATAACCTTTTCAACTTTGAACGAAAAATATATAATTTTTACACGTGGGTACACATGGGTTGGACAAGGCGTGGAGAGCTGATGGCCTGTTAGCGGAGACGTAAATCTAGCAGCGATCAGCGATCGGCTATGATCTTAAACAAAACATAACTACTTGTGTAGTAGATGATTTATACATATATGTATATTCTCTCATAGCTAATAGAAAACATAAATTTATTATTAATTAGTATATCGATGTTGGAAAGACGGATGGTATCAGTGAATTCCCATTACTCAAATAACGTCTACAATTTAATTAATCAATCGATTGATATTGATTCAATAAACAATATTTATTGCTTGGCATCAGTCGACCGTGATATCATGTCGGGGGAAAACAGATCTGGCGGCGGGGTAAGTTTTAATCAGGTTCTAATGCACTTAGTTTTATTATATTTTATGATAACACTAGCTGACGGATATACGTTGTTCTGCCATGGAAATTGTTCCTGCTAGATATATTGGCAATTAAATAAAAAATGAATTTATAAATGACCTTTGAGTTATGGGAATATTATTAATAAAAATACTACAATTGCTTTAAAAATAGAGTAAGGGTGCAAATAGGTATAAAATTGCGTTTGTAGGTATGGGTATCAAAGCGAGAGGCGAATGTTTCAGTATTCAGGAACACCAATTAGTATTCTAACAGGCTGGTGATGTGCTCACACAAAAATACTTCATAGTTATTTTTTATTAAACTATTTATTGTGTTGACGACGCCGGCGACACTGACTGCGCGTCTTCATGCGACCAGTATACGTATGTGTCTACTTAAACGAGGGGTTCAAAGAATTAACTTCTCGTATCAATGTACAGATAATATTAGATTGAAGCTTCTTAGAAACGGCATTGTCTTCCGAATGTAGAGTAGAGCGGAATAATGAGAATGTGAATAGATAAATGATAGCATTGTAAAGGAATAACCCGTGCCCCGAATCCAAACGTACAAACAATTTTAGAAGATGTGATATATGTAATAGATTTTTGCGTATTCGTATACAAAATCATGAATATATTATGTATGTATGAGTTTTTCATACTGTGCAAAACGAAATGTTGAACCTGTATTTTTTCAAAAGGGGTAGAGTTCTATAGCTCTGCAGTTTTTCAACGAATTTATAATACGTCCTCCAATTCAGACTCCGTACTATTGGGAATTTCAAGTAAGAGAACCCAATGATGCTGTGCGTAAGCCGGTAATCGAACACACGACCTTTTGCTCGACAGTCACGCTTACTATGACTGTACTAGGTGAGCAGTTACATTGCAATTCAAACAGTTATACAATAAACTAACTGTTACGCGGCAGAGATCAAAAGCGATATATAAAAATGTCCTAACAGTTGAATCGGATGATGGTTAGCGATAAATTTTAACGGCTATTTCCGTTCTGCATGGGTCACGAAGACAAACAGTCGGTTGTAGTTTGCATAGCTAGATAGCATTCTCAGAAACCGCGTAATCGTGAAACATGTATGGCGATTGAAAAAAGGCCGCGAACACGTGAGCTACTAGAGCAGTACGATACGGCAGAAAGTTGTGTAGGAAAATTCTATTCCTAGACAGTAACACGGTAATGGGGTACAATCAAACATAACAAATATGATTTTTATTACCGTATTGTAGGTGGGGTTAAATTTGCAGTTTGCATTTGCTTATTTGAAACCATAAGAGAATAGAAAAATATCGACAACCGCTATTAAGGTACACATAGACAAGTTACAGAAAAGTGTGCTTATGATGTATGATCATGCTTGAAACGAGCATCTCTAACACGAGCGTGCTCTTCAGTTGCATGCAAGCATGTCACCTCACAAGGGCGATGCCTTATGTCGAAAAAATCGAAAATTTTTCTAGCGTACAAACCATGTTAATAAGTAGTAATTAATTTACTTTTAAGCTAACAATGACCTACCTGTACTTAGTATTACCTTCTTTTTGGATGTCAAATAATCTATTGGTTTTTAAAATTTCGATGAGGACGCTACTCGAGAGATGTTAAAAAGGAACAATATAAGTAGACTTTGACGTCTGGGTATCTTACATGGAACGATAGGGTCACGACTTAGGAAATATAAAGGATACCCTTGTTTAATGTCCAACGTCCTGAAGTGAAATTTCTTTGTTAAATAGTAATAAAAATATGCACACCGTCCTTTTAGTTTTAAGTCGGATTGTCCCATTTCGAGCCGATCAAATTGTTTTATCCATTTATTTTTCTGTTATTGTTATTTACAAAGCACGAACATAATGACAAATAGTATTTTTTACAAACAATTAAAGTGATGATAAAAATTTGAGGTAGGCACTTAGTAACTGCTTCATTATTATTATTCTTATAGTATCCCGCTAGCTTTCTTACGAAATAGACAGAGAACGGGAATATTATATTATAAATGCAATCATACAAAACGTATAAGAATAAAACCATTCGTTAAGACATAAAAGCAAACTCGCCTTAAAATGTTTAAAATCGGCCTAAATACTTTCTTTTTTTTAAAGCTCTCGAATTAATTGGAATGTGATTTGGTCAGATGTTTTATACTGTTGTACAAATAATCCACTTCTCGAAGGCCATTAGAATCTGTCACGTATTCTCTTTCTTTTTGATTCTCTTTGACTCTTTATATTTTGATTTTGCAAATGGGCATGCTTTCCAAATTCCAACAAACTTTAAGTGAGTATTGTTGCTTATAAAAAAATATTAATAAACAGATCTAAAGTGTGTATAAACACACTTTTCGTATATTTAGTTCTTTCGGTTTTTCTATTGTATGATTTCGCTAAACTAACCATGCTACCTATATCGCTTTGCGATCTAATAGTTAATATTAACTAATATCGTTTTCAGAAATATATTAATGAAAAATCCATTTCGGGAACTTGGAAGTTTCGAGTTTCAAATAAATCGACTTCGATTGTATCTCTATCTTTACAGATCCAACGTACTTCCTGTAAATTCATCACTCTTTTCATACCCGCACGTATATTTTGGAGACCTGGGGCTATTTATTAGCTGCATAGCCTATTTCATAACACTTTGCGATAATCAATATACATATAAATATACTATTTTCAAGACCCACTTCGGATATACAGAAGCAGTGATTCATATATGTGTAACGCTTATTTGAACGTCGTCTCCGTGCGAGGTGGCACCAGACGTTTCACTTTGCATCTGTGGAAGCTAGTCTTATTGATTGTACCAAGGGTTATACTACGGTACCAGCGAACATGAGGCCGCCTGGGACAGTCATTCACAGCTTTACACTTGTTACGAATTATCGTAATTTCTCGGCAAACTCAAGAGCCAATGTGCTCTGTCTCGTGGCGCAGTGGGTAGTCTGATTGTTGATAGTGGGCCCGTCACTTCGACTCCTACCCGGTACAAATACATATTTGTAAGATAGACACAAGTGTTTGTTTTCTGTCTGACTGTAACATTATCTTTGTAGTCGGTTAAGAAGTTCATGTATTGGTTTATAACCATATTTTTATAATTTTTCCTATCATCCGTTTTAATAAGGAATGATTTTTTCCTTATGAAGTTAGCCGAGGTTTATATATTTTGGCTGCTAATGCCACACTTCTTTGTTATTCTATTCATTACGTTTGTTACGCGTCTGTTGAGCAATCCTGGGTTCGATTCCCGGGTCTAGCAAATTTACTAACAGGGCTCTTCTAATTTGAAATTCCCAGTAGTAGTCCGGAGTCTCGATTTATAGTTATAGGCGGTCTATAAGAAAACCGTTACATACAAAGTAGAACACTCTGCTGCTTACCGCTTCGGGAAAATTCAGGTGCAATGTTATGTTTTTATACGAACTGTACTATTCTTCAAAATAGACGGGTAAAGAGAAAACAAAAAATAAGTCAATTTTATGGTCACTAAGTTTATATAAAAAAACCAACGTTTAGGAATCGAATCGATTTGAAACTCCAGTTTTTGTTTGTTGCATAACCTTGTTAATTATCATTCTGACAACATTTAAAATTAAGGTTAAACTAAACCAATTGTAAGTAATTTGACAACTGATTTTGATGATTATTAAACACATTAAATGTGTTGTTACATACATACATATCTTCACGCCGAGTCCCTTACGGGGTAGGCAGAGAGCAATAAATGTGTTGTTGTTTATATTATTGTTTTTTAAGTATTCGATTTTAAATACCTGTTTTTTTAATGGTCATGAATGAAAAGTAAATGGATCACACAGCTCACTTTCGGCCAGTGTTGTATAATTATATTATTAAATAAGTGATCATGAGTCATGATAATATATATAATAAAAACAAAGAATATTTAAAAAATATATAGATGGATATTTTAAAATCACAACTTTCTACGTGCTCCGTAAGGAACCTGGCATGGTCACGTAATAAAGGAAATAATAATACGTCAAGTGTTTACGTGTCGGGCGAATGCAGGCGACATTTTAGTTCACGTTTTAACGAGTTCGCTTTTGGTAGATACCTGCGTTCAACGTTAACACAACGCTGTTGCATGTTATGTAAGGAGCAGGGTACAACGCGCAGGAATCGACTTCGCACTCGTGAGGTATATGCTTCCCCTCACGACGCCTGATGCGTACCTCGTTACTACGTCATCTCAGCGAGGTGCCTCGTCGGCTTCTGCGAGCTACACGCGTTGCGTGTGACTCACTGATCGTAATCACGATAGCTGCCACATGTGTTGCTTACCCCAGAATTCTGCAGAGCTGTAGAGTTGGTGAACCAGTTCGGTGAATATGTAACCAGTGCATACACAATATGTAGCATATACATGAGTGGTGGTGCTAAGAGAGTGATGAATGTAAAATAAGTGAGCACGTCTGTTAAGGTAAAGATATTTAGCAGTCACAGCCGTCTGCTTACTTCCTAAGTTACATGGCGTGCCGATATACTAATATTACACGTCCTTTATAAAGATTAAACACACCCACTGCCATTAATTCACGCGTTTAAATATTCCTGGTAAATGTTGTTAAGAACGTAACTTCACGACTGTAACCCCCGAAGGGGTAGGCAGAGGAATGCAGAACACACCCACGCTTCACCGGTTACGTTTACGTCCCACTATGTAATAGGTGGTGAGCCTATTGCCATGCATCGGGCAATGTCGCTAACATTAAGAAGTAATCTGTTCATTATCCCGTAAAGATTACGTCTAGTTTAAAATGTTTAAAACTGGTTGTCTTTTCGATTGGGTTCTTATTAGGAGTTGCTTGTGACAACTCAGGTACGACGTTCTTTTTTGCAGGCCGTCCAACACACATTTACAGCATACCTTAATATTAACATGTAATGAAATTTGGTTTAGTAACAGAGACGTTTTCCAGTCTAGTCCTTGGCTTAAGTCTGCTAATTAAGCCCTAGTATTCAAGCCCTAATTAGAGCCCTAGTTAAAATCCTAGTAAAAGTCTTATTAAAATTCCTCATCATAGTCTTACTCTATTACCTTGAAAACCATATATATATTTGCATTCACCCAATAACATTTTACTTACAATAAGAAATTATACAGCAATAAATTAATATATTTTTTCAGATCAGCATTCAATTCTCGCAAGAGTTACTTAAACTTTACGATTTGCTTTTTACGAGAACGAAAAAGTGGTCGGTCTACTCACGTAACATATAACTGTAAACTGTGAAACGGTAACAATTACAAGTCGTCATCCATTGCGCGTGAAACAAAGACGTATAATCTACATTTGTAACAAATGTTGCAATTTATAAATAATAATATTTATGTTGGAAAAAAAAACGTGCTCCATTGCATTCCGTTATACATTGCGCGGGAAACGAAGAGAGAAATTATATACTTGGAACACAAGAAGCAATGTATATATAATAATATACGTAACACATGAAAATCGTTTGCTAGTTTCATCGTAGCGAGCACCGTCTGGCGGCGGTCTAGTCCAGTGCAGTCAATAGGAAACCCACTTTCACGGTGTCGGGTTCAAGTCGTGCGATTTTTTTTCTCCGTTATAACAGAAAGTCATTGTGACCGCTGTGCGGACACCG
Source organism: Mysoria ambigua (assembly GCA_018245875.1). Classification (NCBI taxonomy): domain Eukaryota; kingdom Metazoa; phylum Arthropoda; class Insecta; order Lepidoptera; family Hesperiidae; genus Mysoria; species Mysoria ambigua. The sequence continues at coordinate 10,937 of DWEI01001230.1, read as the reverse complement.
ATCGTTTTCGTCGTCGCAATTTATCTCTATACTGTTATTACTGTAACATAAGCGGGCATAATACAACTGGTCTGGGGTTTGATCGAACTGCGTGTCAATATTGTAAGTGGTTTGATAAAAAATACATGCGTGTTCTCCTTTAATATTACAATCAGACAGCATGAAGAGGTGTATTTATTATACATGTGTGTGTATGTGTGATTTATTAAATTTTGAATGTGATACTTAGCTGTACATATTGAATATTAATACAACGATTGTAATTGATTGATTGCCTCGTTGGTCGTGTTGGTTGCAGGTGCGACTACCGATCGGGAATTCCCGGATTCGATTCCCGTTTCGAACGCTACAAAATTTTCTAATTTCGATTTTCTAGTAGTAATTCGGAGTCTGGATATGTGCCCGATGCATGGCAATAGGCTCATCACCTATTCCATAGTGGGACGGAAACGTAACTGGTGAATCGTGGGAATGTTCTACATTCCTCTGCCTACCCCTGCGGGGATTACAGGCGTGAAGTTACAATTGTAAAACGATTTGAAATCGATGAAACGATTGTAAAAAACTTCGATTGAATTATCTAGGATGTTCGGTAGCTGATATGCCAATTTATTAACAATCTTACAAATATATTATGATTGTTATACTAGATTATCCTTGTGTAGCAAATTCTAGAAGCACGTAGAATTCAAAATTTTATTCAACAGAGAGAAAAACGTAAAAATATAACATAAAAAAAACTGTTCGCCCAGTTCTTTATTAACCGCTGGCGCGTCCTTTCATACGACCTTAAACAGGATCCTGAAACAACGTGAAAGAACATAAAAGGCACTGCACCAACGAACCTGCTACAATATTCATAGTGTGCTCTGTTTCCACGTCATGCTCTGGGGCTGTAGCAACCCCTACACCTTCTGTGACAGGAGTCACAAGGGCACGTGTCTATCACGTCCGATGTAGCAATGAACAAAAAAGATATATGTTCATAGCTTGTATGACTGTATACTGCATTTAATATGTGCCTATGTTCTATGTCAATGCTCTCAACCTACTACTCTAGGGACCTGGGATGATGATGATGATGGAAAGGGGGGGGGGGTAGAGTTAGTTTATCCGTGTTGGAGCGGAGTACGAATACTTTCCCTGACCCCTTGTACAGGGTGGTAAGATGCGACTAAACCCTTGCTAGCAGGCCCTGCTCGCCTACGGACAGCAGCGTAGGCGGTGCGAGAAGCTGTGCTCCAATAACTCCAACCTTGACGATTACGGGCATAGCCCCTGAGGGATGGTCTGAGATAGACCAATACTGGACTGCAATAGACTGATGATGACAGTTAATGATTATTAGGACACGTTCTGTTCACAAACTGATTGTTACCCTGAACTCCGACTCGGTCGCCTGTGTTGTGCCCTCGGGACCGAACCCCAAAGTGTTCCGGTATCAAGCTTCACGGCACAAGTAGGTGTAGCTACGTAGCCGTCCACTTATCGCCTCGTTTCTCAACAAATATTTATAATTCGTGGCAAATGTTTGTGCGATAAGTGCAAATTGTTTGCTCTGCGTGTGGATGGTAAAATACACCAGCAATCCCTGAAGAGGTCGGCAAAGAAGTGCAGTGCGCTCTTATACTTCATCAGTTACTTTTACATTCGACCAAGGGATAAGGTGCCGAGCATGTCGTCGTAACTAGAGAAATATATACATATCTATATAATTTGTGCAAAATTATTATAGATATTTACGCAGATATGATCGTATGCTTGGTTACCATAACGGGGCCTGTGCCCGGGATCCGCGGTCGGGTGTGGAGATGTCTCTATACATTTATATTGTATGTGCAACGAGTACACACAGTACCGCAGCGCGCGATGAAGAGACAGGCGTTCCACTTTAAATCAAAAACGGTCCGAGCGGTAGCCGTAGTCTAGACGACCAGGAGGACGTCTGTGATCAAAATGTTCTTAGCAAAGTCATTTGAATTAATTTATTGGGATGTCTTTGGGACAGTCACAAGTGCATTATATTTGAGAGCATGTGTTCTTTTCAAATGTGGGGATTTTGTTATCAGTACTATATTTACATCAGTTTCCTCTCGACTATCAGCCAGCGCCGACAATTTAACGATGACGTAATGAACTCACTCTGAGTAACCAGATAGCTAGGCTTCAGCATCTGTTGCAATTTGCATAATCCTGTGATACCTATTTTCGCATTTAATGTTTCCTTCCTCTACACAACGCTATCTCGGCGGGAAAATTTTAAGTGTTTGTATTCATCTTCTCGCTAATCTACAGCCATACAAATTATGTTTTTGTTACAATGAGACCACACACACAGCGCCATGCTCGTGCCTATGTACCACTACAATTTCTCAAGCTTCACATAATACGTTCCACTTGTATTACACCCAAATGTCGATGAATAAGGTAAGCAATTCTCACGTTAAACTAGAGGCAATAGATTCAAAACTAGAAAACGTCATTATAACGACAGAGTAAGTTTGCTGCGTACTGTAATTTGGACATATTAAAGTAATTAGCTTTGACGGACTGTGGCGTCGTGATGCGATGATCGTTGGAACGAAATTCGCGAACGCCCCAGAGCGTGGTTCGATACAACAGTTTTTACGGCCATTTAGAATAATTACCGGCTGAGTGCAATGACCTGACGTCGGTAAAACTTTTCATCGGCCAATGGGTCAGTGTATACTAATTTATTGGTACAGTTAAGTAGACGAAGGATTCGTTGAGGTGTGTTCACATGTGATTTGGATCGCTTTTATGTTCAAGTGTTGAAGAACTCATAATTCCTGCAGTGTTTGTAACCTTGACATTCGAGTGAAGTTATTTGTGACATTCCTATATAAGATACACTTATTAAAATTGTGCCTGTACGCCTCATACCTTACGGGGTAAGTAAAGAGCGCCGAGCACCAAATATATGCATCTGTACATAGCTGATGCGCTTCTATTGCGTTGATCAATTTTTTTTCTCATAAGTCGCAACATTTTTAAGGAAACATTGTTAGAAAAGCATTTTGAACAGACAGTGAGTAAGAACTATGTCGAGAAGCATGTATTGTTAGTGTGGATGATTATTGTCTATGAATTTTCACAAAATAACGCCCGACTGCATGAGGTACATGAAGCAGTATGAACACACCCTAGGTCTAAACTCCGCCAACCTAAAGTCCGCCGACATGATGCCAGTAATTATAGATGAAGCAGACCCAAATATTTTGCACGTGAGTTGAGATTATCCGAAACTCGATAGCCGTACGTACGCAATTAAACTGATACTATAATTATATTAATAGATTTTGTTGACCTCCGCGCAATATGTACATATATATATTTGCGTGATCATATACATAAGTGAAGTAGTAATGGGCAGACCACAACGCTCCAAGGACCGACAACCGATGAGGAAGGATATGCAGTTGTGGGGATGTCTCGTTAAAACGAGCACAGGTCACTTTCCTGCCAGATAGTCCGACGACCTGAAGAAGATAATTGAATGTACTTGGCGTTTGGAGTTCTTGGACCAGGTGGAGTGGCACCGTGAATCGGAGATCCGATGGATTGCAAAGAGTGATCTCTGCCTAGTCTGTAAAAGATATGGTCTAACGATATAATAATCAAAACCAAGACAAATGACGAATTTTCGATTATAACAGAAGAGCCGGCAATAGTGGAACTCGCATTAAGTGTTACAGTCGTCCATCGTTTCCATGGTAATTCCACTCGACGAGATCCCGCAGCACGTCTTGCCAGTCCTCCTCCGGGACACTGCGGAACACTTCTAATCGTGTCCTGGCCGCAAGGTCGCCGCTAACTGTATAAATGCGAAAATTGCTCGCCTGGTGGTGTTTACAGTAGTGTCAACAAAAAAATCATTGGTATCTTATGCGTTTTTTATCGATTTTATAGTTAATTTATTTAAGTTTTCATATAGTCCCCCCTACGATAAACTTTAAAGAATCAAGACGTAATGAGGCAAATAATACAGTGATAAGTGTTACGCTTAAGAATGGGAAATTGAACTAAGTATTTGTTAAAGGTGTGTGAAAGAGGTAGAATAAAAGCTGAATGGCAGGGAGTTTAAGCAGAGAGCTTAATATTAATGTAGTTCATCACGTCACCAGTAACGACATTATCATTTTACATTTATACAAAAGTATTTTTGAAAATGAATATATACATATTGATGCTATGTTTCGACAGTGAGTACAAAAAGTTATTAGACATTTTTTCTGCTATCGGTACCGCGCGCAGACGAAGACCCACTCTAATTTCGGGCTGCGTATGAAGATTGATGGCCGCCACCCCGGATTATTTTGTCTACACAACAAATCGTCGAGCGATGTCCATTTCTTAGGGCAGGAAGTTCTCAATTTTTTGACAACTGCAATTACATACGCATCAGTGAACTTTAAGGCCAGTAACGTCATCGATTAGCGGTGTTTGTCGACTTTCTTTTGTTTATAGTTCTCAGACGAATGCAAATGCATACAATTCATGAAACGCACATTTCAGTGAATTGATATTGCTGGCATGTGCAGTGACACGCCATACGCTAACTTAGCACCACGAATATTTCAGATTTCACGAAGAGTTTCAAATTTTAACGACTATATGACTGCCTGGTTAATCGTGTTGTTTGCAAGTGCGACTGCCGACCGGGAGGTCCTGGGTTCAATTCCAAGGTCGGGCACTACAACATTTTTTTAGTACTGGTTCGGAGTCTGTATATGTACCCGTGTATGGCAATAGGCTCACCATCTATTCCTTAGTGGGACGATAACGTAACTGGTAAAACTTGTTCTGCATTCCTCTGTCTTCCTCTTCGGGGATAACAGGCATGAAGCTACGTTTATAATAATAAAGTGGATAAAATTGACATGGTAAATCGTATATTTGGTAAAGTAAAAATAGGATGCCTCGCAGGGGACGAGGGGTATTTGATCTGCGAACAAACTTGCAGGATTTCGGCGAAGGTCAATATTCGCATCAACTGGACGTCCCCTTGGATCGTTGGCAATGTATCCCAATTGATTTTATTGTCGCAGCGAGGGGCTGGCAAATGATTTACAAAAATTTCGCTAAGTGATTTTGGGGTCCAAAGAGTCATGGAAAAGTTGGAGGATTTGACTTTAATTATTTTCTATATAATTCCCCTCCCGCCCTCTTACCAGATTATTTATTGACCTGATCAAGACCTAGAATGATTAGAATGAATGAATGACCTTTAATGTTTTCTCAACTTTTTTCCTATCTTGTGGTTGTCTGGTAGAGATCGCTTGCTAGCGATAAGACCGCCTCTTGTGTACTGTTTATTTTCTTGATTCCCCTATATATTTGTTTCTGTGTATGGGTGTACAGTACAGAATAATTGTAATTATAGTATTGAGTCTGAATATGTGCCCTATGCATGGCAATAGGCTCACCACCTATTCCATTGTGGGACGTAAACGTAACCGGTGAAACGTGTGTATTCTACATTTCTCTGCCTACCTCTTCGAGGATTATAAGCGTGAAATTGCGTGTTATGCTTTTCTGTATAAGAGATATATACGTGGTTTAAACGTAATGTATGTGTCCATACACTTATATACTTATTCACTCCAACTTACACTTGCATGGAGTATCTAACACGAGGCTTACTTTGTTCCTAGATTACATTAATTAAGCACTTATCTGATAAATTCAGCTTAGGTTCCAGCGAAAGTTGTAAAGTTGCCTTAATCCACAATTAACAGCCATATCACGAAGATAGCGGTTTTAGTACATGGCTCTGGAACTTTCTGCTGTCCACTTGGACGCTCAAAGCTCCTGCTTGTATGGACCGGACCGAGATGTATAGCTTTCTAACGGCCTAACAATTATCACCTAATTCAATCAAGCTTGATGGAACCAATTATCGACTGGAACAATGTTTATAATGAATCCTTAGTTTTGTTTTGTAAAATTTGCTGACAGATATTTCATAACAAGTTAGGTATAATAATAATTTATATTTAACATTTTATTGTCTTTGGTTACGTTGCTATTCTTATTTGAAATTTTTGTGTCTGGCACTGCCATTACAGAGCAAGATAAATGTATTTCAATACAAGAATATCGAGCGATAGTTGATTGAATAATGTAAAAAGAATCCAGTCTGAGTTCCACACTGACACCTTACTTCCTCCTGCGGTCTGTCCGGGCTCTGCGACGGTATGGGTTGAACGCCGGCCGTCTAACCCATTGTAGACGTGGTTATTAGCGATTGATTGAGATGCGTGGGTGACCCTCGGGGTATATCGTACGCGGGGATCGGATCAGACGTGGTCTCTCACGTCACGAAGCTATGAGGAATATAACATCATTGTTATATCGTCACATCGGGTCCTTTCAATGGGTAGGCAGAGAGCAACGAGTGGCGAAATATTTCTGTTAAAAAAGAATAATATATTTTAGAAAGGAAACAAACAAAAGATATGGAAATACGAATTCACGGAAGTAACGAGTGATGGGCGGTTGTTATAAAAGCAAAAGGAAGACGCATACACGAGAGGTGTCATCGTGTTTCGCAATCGTTACGATCTGTTGCCTTCAAATGACATAATAACAAAAGTTGGAGACTATGTCGGGAGCACATTTGTGATCGTTCATCACTTGTCTGCACTCCTGCGCCGCTGAAGGCCGACAAGACACAAATAGATTTATTACAACTCGCAGAAATTAGCTGGGCACCGTGCTGCGATGACGCGATAGCGAGGTACGGATGCGGTAAAGACGAGAGTGTAGACATTAAAAAGCAAAGTTAGGTGACGGGAGAAGCCATCACTGCCAGGTGACAAGTTGATTTCTGCGCGGTGTATTGAGTTGCTTAGTGCGAAACATCGTCTGAGAGCGCGGTTAAATAATTACGGCCATAACAAGGTCTCGTTTTGCATTTGAACGATTTAATTTCATTGTATGTGACAGGACACAGTACTCAAAATACATGAGACTTAAACATTGCGTAATGTAGTATTGAATTTATCATATAATACACAGTCTCTGCGTACAAGACAATAGCAGTGCGAGTGTAGTATAACATACTAATGTATAATAAATATATATACAATCTGTATTAGATAGCATGTACCCGAGCCGTTCAGTCTATTATGTAATTGTATGTACAAATATGACTGTCTTTAATACTTCCCATTGTGAGAGGAGACAAACGTCCAAAGGCGAAGGGAGAGAGCGATTCATGCAATGCTATATAAAGTTATGTAAATAGCCTACCCCTGGATGATTTCCTTGATAGACACGGGTCTCCTTTTGCCATGATCATAACAAGACCAGACAGGGGCACATAAATACATTGAATTTTCTGTCCCTGTTCAGTCCGGCGTGCTCAATACCAAGGTTGTACTAGTAGCGCCTACTCAGGACGATGTTCGCGATGTAAGGTGAATAGAATGGTGTCCTATCCGTGCCAGCTCGCCCACTGCAGTCGGGTTGCGATTTATTCAGTGACGAGGCGAGTTATAGCGCGCGGGTGCAGCGAACGTGCAGTGTTGGCGCGGCTAGCAGGTGCGACGGTCGAGATCGTTTTGTACCTTTCGAAATTCGTTCGAGTTCGTCAAACATGAGAATTGGAAGATTCTGATCGGTAAAGAAATATATAGTGTAAATTTGTTAATTTAATTAACTATTTGAATGGCCGCTAATCCACTGGCTAATATACCTGGTTGCTAGCCAGAGGTTTTAGATTACATTCTTTGCCGGTATGAATATTTGTGTGAAGTTTACATTTTAATACAATTACATACACGTTACTTGAAAATATCGATGGTGCCACGAAATTAATGGAATGAAATTCAAATGTGAATTTGCATTTCCTGCCCGGATACCGTCCGGAGACCTGACGACCACGCCGCCGTCGGCCACCGTCGGCCGAGGACGTGGGTACGCGCGAGGCCGCCGCCCACTGCGATGTTTTACGACTCGCGTTGTATTTGTTGTCGCCGACGTCCGCCGAGGTTTACTGCGGCTCGTATACTATACGATTTCCCGTTGAGAGACACTAGCATCAGTATATCCTCGCGCCCGGTCCCGTACTGAGCAGGCAGAGAGCAACGACCGCTAAACATCTGTTTTCTTACATACCTGGCGGGCTTCTTTTGCGAAATATCATTTATTATTGCCCCACACTAAGATAACTGTATAATATGTATATCAGGCACATTACCTGTTAGCTGGTTGTTGCTTCGTTACTTTAGAAGTTACAGCGACACAACGATCGGATACCAAATCCGCTTTGAGTACCAACATATACATATTATGCAATATAATATAGGGACACACTTTGTAGTATTCACGTAAAGTATTAAGTACATATTTTAAAGTAATATAGTTAAATATTTAACGTGTGTAATTGAACGTAATTGGTTACACGTGGCAACGTGCAGTGGCAGAGGAGTGCCTACTGTCGGCGTTGTTGTCTTACTTGAAGCTGGTCAGGTCAGGAGTTAAAATTAAGATATTGCATCGTCGGTGCCTTAGAGGTATCGTCACTCTAGTGGTAGGCGGAGCCTAGACACGACGACATTTATTATTACAATTGTAATTGTAATTATAATTTAATCAATTTTCAAACTTTCATTTATTACAATTCAGACAAATTTCCATGGTTTTTTAATACAAAGAAGTGAACAGTTTAGTTGAAGTGATTGTTTTACTTTTTGGCTATCGTCAATAAAACTTTTACAGAGACAAGTCAGTCAATCCATACAAAAGTGTATTATTACGCATATAAGCAATGTATTGTGTACTGTAATTCGATCTGCGACTAGTTCGAATGTTGATAATAATGAAAGCAAGCTATCTCGTGAAACGCAGTGAAAATCTATTTCGACCTTGTTAATGCCATCACTGTTAATGTTGTCACGAATAATAATAATAATAACATCTCCACGAATAATAATAATAGTTCTCAAACTGAGCAGTTTGTGCTACGGTGCCCAAACTGTGTACAAGTTACCTATTATCATATTCAGACGCGTATTCCTATTTATATAGATAATTCTACGAATAGAACAATTACTCTTGCTCAAAACGAACGTTAGCTTTATCTTCGATGTGAACCCAGTCCAATATCTCGGCTCAGCAGTCAGGGTCAGCAGTCAATAACCACTGAACATAAACACTAAAATTCTCAGTAACATATTAATGATTGATAATAATTTTGGTACCATGTATCTGAATAAATTAATTTTAAACTATTTGAACGAAGGTGTCGTTGTGTGGATGAGAGATTCTGGGTTCGAATACCTGGTCGGATAGTGCCGATTTTTTTAACTTGAAATTTCTAGTAGTAGTTTGGATTTATGCTCTATGATGGCAAAAGGCTCAGGTCCTTTTCCATGGTAGTACGTAGACATAACTGATAAAACGTAAGAGTGTACCAAAGTAATCTACCTACTTCTTCAGGAATTAATAGTGTGATGTTACATTTCGAATAAACATTTAGGTTGTCTTTTTATAGGCGTGATAATGTTTTATTAATAAAGTATTTTAGTATTTTAGAACGTGTCCAAATTAGTGACTTGGTGTTAAAACATAATAAATAACAATACAGTAAATAATTAATGTTACCGTTAAGTAAATTACAATATAATGAACAAGTTTTATTATTACATCATCTCGTGAAGTGACGGGGTAGACAGAAAGCACCTCGTGCCGGTCTTTGCAGCTAATGCGCTTCTTCTACATATACCGATATTCGACATTTGCATTAAAAACATGTCACTGGAACATTTCACTCGTAACACGCGCCAACCCTCGCGCAGTTGCCTAATTCATTGATAGCCACGACGGAGGACGAAGCCGGAGAGCCGCGTGCGGCCAGGACGAGCCGTGCAAATTCAATTGTACGTAAGGTCAGGCTAATTCACTGCTACCGTAGTATACGAGTTCCGCTCGATTTTGTGAGCGTTCTGTGTTTAAATGCGCCGCGTCACACACACACATACTTAGGTAACTTAGGTAACTTTGTTTATTCAGGTCGTAAGGTTTGAATCTGTTGTTCGTGGCACGACTAGCTTCGGATCCGAATAAAATATACAATACAAAATACAAATATAAACATCAACATCGTCATCCTGAGCGCCACTTGTTTTTCAAATCTACAAAATAAGTAAAATCACTTAAATCATATGTAGCAAAAGACATAAATATTTTGTAACATATTTCTGCGTTTTTCATTACTACGTGTATTTTTACACCATTGTAAATAACTACGTATTTTTAAGTAATTATCGATGAATATTTAAAAGACAAGCCGATAAATAGTACATTATTTCCAACATTCACTATACATTTTGCTTAGTAACAAAATGCATATCTATGTTTATACATTTTAAACTGTTCATTAATTTGGTCGTGTAGCTGTAGATTACGAATGCGAAATAAATCGACTTTAAAATTGTCAACGTTAAATATTTGTAACTATATTTGATTATTTCTATTTACGTACAAGTAAATATCAATATAACGTAACATCACGTTTGTAATCCTCGAAGAGGTAGGCGGAGCAATATATTATACTCACATTTTTCACCAGTAACGTTTACGTCCCACTATGGAATGGGAGATGAGCCTATTGCAATACACCAGGCACATTTCTGATATGAACTCACATTTAAAAGTAGCAAGGGCCCTGTACTTCTTGATCTAATCACAGCGCCTTGCGGCCTTTATTTCAATACTAGATTTGCTCGTGGCTTTGCCCGCGTGTAAATCAATGTGTCACAAAGTTTTTCCCGCGAACACGTCTAGGCATGAAATAAAAGTTACTCCTTATTAAATCAGCTGTTGGTCAGTGAAAGTCCCGTCAAAATCGGTTAAGCCGTTTCAGAGATTAGCGGGAACAAACAGACAGAGAGACAAAAATAATAAAAAAT
>DWEI01001229.1:0-17412 GCA_018245875.1 Mysoria ambigua | reverse complement strand
AAATGTATAGTCGAACGAATGCCAATCATTTTTGTGTTGTTCCAAGGGAATCATTAATTTTTTATAATGATTGCACTTGCGATTCTTTAATAAGGTAACCTCATTGATAATTTTGTACAAAATTAACAACTCACCGGGTCGGGGTTTAGCTCGCCTATGACGAGCGCGGCGGGCTCCGCGCTGGCTGCCCGCGCCGGCCGCTCCCGGGGCGGAGTTTCCCTGTGGTCGAGTCGATCTTCTCGATTTATGAGATCTTCGCTAGGCCGCGTAGCCTCCGTCATGCCCACGCGATGCACCACGAATTGCTCCTCCTCCGGTTCCCAGCCGCGGTCGGGACTCCGCTGGGCACTCCGCGGCGGACTGCCAAAATCCCGCTCCTTCCTCGGCGACCCTCTCTTCGCCCGCAGCGGCGGCTTCGGGCGCTTCGGCTGCTCGTTGTCGAACGATATATAGAAGCCCTTCTCGTTCGCTTCGGTCTCGTCCTGCTCCAGCTGCTGGAACGAGTTCCTGCTGAGCGAGGGCCGCGTGGGCGACGGGATGCGGTAGGTGCGCGTGCCGGACGAGATGTTGAGCCGGTTGATGCCCTGTCGCAGCGCATCGTCGTCGGCGTTGCCGATGAAGGAGATGTTCTGCGGCTCCATGTCGTCGGGCGGCGCGGGGTGCGCGAGGTGCGCGGGGGGCGCGGCGGGCGCGGCGGGCGCGCGCAGCTGCTGCAGGCTGACGGGCTCGGCGCGGCGCGCCACGTCGGGCAGCGAGCCCTGGCGCTGCGGCGCGCGGCGCGGGCTGGCGGCGGGCGGCGGCGACGGCGACGCGTACTGGCTGCCCGCTACCACGGTGTAGCTCAGGTGGTTCTGGTTCTCGCGCGCCGCGTCGGTGCCGTTCTGGTAGCGGTCGTTGTAGTGCACCTGGAAATAAGGATACATGTGTAGTAATATGAGCAGGTCTCAAAATTAATTTTTTATTACTTTGCTCAATTACATTCCACGAACGTACTTGAGGAGTTGTAAATAGTAAAGCGAAATAATGTAATACTTGAATGAAGGCATGTTTCATACATAAACATTCTTATTAACCGCTGAATCGTTGGTGAAGGGTTGTGTGCGCAACTGCTGAATTTTCTAAGTATAACTTTTAGTTAAAATTTAGACTAGTGACTCGGGTCTAAATTTGTGCCCGATATATCGTAGTACTCTCATTATCTATTCCGTGATGAGGGGTAATGTAGCTGGTGAAAATATATTGTAATGCTCTGCCTAACATTAACACGATAAAAGGACTGATGATGATGATAAGGACGACTTCAATAACAGCACATATTAGAGATGAGTAGTGACCTGGAACGGCTGGCTCCCCCGGTCGTGCAGCACGAAGCCCTGCGGCGTCCAGGCGCGCTCGGGCGGCTGCGGCGACGGGGACTTCCACGCGCGCGGCGGCGGCTCGTGCTGCGCCGGGAACTGGCCCTGCTGCTGCAGCTGGGGACGCGGCGAGGCGATCATAAGTAACAGTAGTTTTAAATCATTCCTTCCTATTGTAGTCTTCCTTTCCATGTTTCATACGTGTCAACAATACGCCCAAAAGCTTCCAGAGCTTCCAGAGCAATGTGTGCACGAAGTGCGTTGTATTAGCGGTTGTTTTGATGTAATATATATTCTCTTGAAATCATCAAGATTTAATTACCTTTTTTGTACGTAACCGTTGACAATAAAGTGCCTTGGCAGTACTTGGAACACCAAAATATCTCGCAACCATTAGGCATCTCGACGTCGAAGCAGCATCTGGCAAATGGGAAAGTGAGAGGTCCGAGTACCGACCTGCCAGCCGCGCAGCTCGGCGTTGTCCTGCGCGTGCTGCGCCCACGTGCGGCGCTGCGGCGCCGCGGGCGCGTCGTGCAGGAAGAACTGGCGGCCCGGCTCGTCGTCGCGGTACTGGTAGTGCGGCTGCGGCTGCGGCTGCGGCTGCGCGTAGCCCTCGAAGCCGTAGTAGTCGCGCGGCAGGTGCGGCGTGGAGCCGAAGCCGCCGAGCGCGCCGCGCGCCACGTTGTGCTGCGAGCTGAACTGGCTGTGCTGCAAGCGTGCGCGCGCTCAGCGCCGTGCTCGCGGCCTCCCCGGTATACGGCGTGCCCTCTCCACAGTATACCACGGTGGACATATTTTATCCTTGATGCTTTCTATCTTATTAAATCTATTCTTTTTACAAGAACAGTTAAATTGAACATTTAGTGATCTTTGAATTTCATTTTTTTTTTTACAAATCATAGACATTATTTCAAAACAAGTCTCAAAAACACATTAAAGAACAATATTATCTTCTATAATTTATTTCTGTTAAATTGAAAAAATTAAGGCGGTTTTTTATCTTTGAAAAAATCATTATTGCTTATTTAAACGTATTTAGAACGTTCTAGAATTTAATTTTACTATTAGTTTCGAACTATTGTACATTTTAGATACATCTTCACTAGTCGTGAACTTAATAGCTTGGTGTATTGCAGTTTGTATTAATTAAAAACAGTATGCATAAAGCTTGAGCTATGCCATTAACCGTTATTACTAAAACATATTTCGTTGTAATGAATAAATTTTTTGGAATGAATGAATTTTTATGACGTGTAATTATTGCAATTAATTCGCAGTTATTTCAGGTGTTCAATACTCATTGCCATAATGTTATAATGAGTGTTGCAAATTCAGTTGTGAACATTTGTGTGTGAATATTCATTTGTTCGTGGTTGCTCAAAGCTGTGCTGTCCCTCATCACTGCAAGTTACAATTATTTTGTTAACACTACCAGTACCAGTACATGTTTGGACATGCTCACCAATTGTGGAATGTTTGGTTGGTAGGCTTGCTGGAAGGGTGACTGGGGAGGCTGCGGGGGTTGTTGGAATAGTTGCTTCGCTTGCTGCTGCTGCTGTTGTTGTAGCTGCTGTTGCTGTTGGAGCTGTTGTTGCTGTTGTAACTGTTGCTGCTGCTGCTGTATCTGTTGCTGCAACTGCTGTTGCTGTTGTTGCAATTGTTGCTGTTGCTGCTGATGTTGCTGTTGCTGCTGTTGTTGCTGCAGCTGAGTCTGCTGACTGGCTAGCCGTGCGATGTCGCTCTGTATGTCCTGTAGACTGGAGTTCATTCTGCAGTAATTAGACAGATTTCAGCTTAACGATGAAGATACATAACAAAATTATTAAATTACCTATATTTTTATACCTCCCTACAAAAAAAAACCTTTTTTACGTGGATAGAGGAACATTTCCAGTCATAGTTATAAGGAAGAACCTTGTATAATAAAAGAATATTATTATTTTTTATAAAACGTATATGTACATATTGTATATGTTAGGTGGCGATGACGATGGAGAGGGAGGGACCCAGCGTAAACATCAGTAGGTCTCATGTTTCCGCCGTGTGTAATTTTTTGTAATTAATCGAGTTAACAATAATCTTACGCCAAGTCGCAGGTGAGAGCAACTTAGCACAGTATATAAAATCCATATCTTACTTCGCAATGGACTGCTGGTACTGCTCCAGGGCGACGGTGTCCACGCTCTGGTTGGGCGCCTCCGCCACCGTCTCCTGTTCACACACGAACACATCATCCACGAATCGACGTAACGTGTACGAATGGCGTCCTATAGCTGGGTCATTCTCATCATGATTATCATCACCGTTACAAAGATCATCATCAATATCATCATCATCATTATTATCATGTCAATCCTTATATCGGCCGGAGCTACAGTCTGCCCCGGCCCAGTTACGGTTGGCACCAAACTGTATATTTAGAGTCTCTATGAAAACATTATGCAGGCGAATAATACATCGCTCCCGCCAGTGAAGCATCGCGCCTGCCGCGAGCAAACTTCGTTGATACGCGCTTATCTTTAGTTAAATAATAAGTTATATAATTTAACTCCAGTACCGCTAGCTCTACTGTAGCCGTAGCGCGAGAGGGAAGGTTCCAGACGAAATACAGCACGAGTAGGTGCGACAGGTGGCAACATTTTACGAAATTATTCATTTAAATACTGTCGGTACAATACAGTACTGCTGTGTTACAAGAAACTAATTAATAATTTGAAGTTACCGATTTTCTTAGTTTTACTGTTTTTTTTTTTCATTTAGTACATCCCTTAGAAACATTGTTTTAATATTTATTTACATGTTAATAACACCGATCACATGTGTGCATGCAGGTTTTAAACACATCCGCATGCATTTTGTCAAATGTCGACATAGACTTATATACATACACTTCACCGATCACAGTAAGACATCTACATACGACGACGACTGAGGAATGTTGTCAAGCAGATACTTGTAATTGTAATTATTGTGTTGTATATAACGTGAATAAAACATTACGATAGTTAAATATGAAGCACAATTTGACAGAACATTATCCGATGATGTTTTTTAATTCGCGTAAAAAAAATATGAAAGCCTTGGGAAATATTAGCTTTTAAGCAAAATTTTCTTCACTTAGCGAATGCAATCCCAATATGCTAAGCTTAATGGATGGTGAAACAATTGGAAGCTCAACTCGACACACATCGATAGGAAGTTTCGAATAAACTGTAAGTACGAACTTTGGACGTAGAGTACAGCTATTTTATCGTTCCGCGCTATAGCCATTTCATCGCGGTCGGGGCCAGCGGTCCACTCGCGATGAACACACGATCATGGTCCATGATCATGTTTTAAGCGAACGTTATGGAAGCTTTAGGTCAGTGCACATTTTTATAAAAAAAATATTCTGTTCCATTTAGCGGCACCAGACTGGTAGGTTTAATATCGATAGTTCACAGGTATGTAATGTATGTTTAATATAATTTTATTTACATATTATAAGTTAACATTTTGTGCACTCGTTTTCAATGTAAGCTTTCACGACACCAAGTTCAAACTCTTCTGTGCGAGAATCATTGTCAATAAATGCTACAATTTTTGTATCATCTATTTATGTATATATATTATTATCTCTCTCTTTTACTCCATAGCGGTAAATAGTCTTGGCGAGTGTCATCGCGCTCAGTATTCAACTTACTAACTCCATATTCGAAAAGCAATTGCAGCGATATGCGGCTTGAATGTTATTTGCCAGTCGTTATAAACTAACTAATATGAAAGTCGAGAGGCGAAGAAAGCGCGCCACGGCACGGGCGGTCGCCGACGCGCGTGGCCAGAATGAGACATGAGCTAGCTATGTGGCGTGGCGGCAGGGCGAGGGCGCGGGGAGGGCGCGGGGAGGGGGCGGGGGGCGGGGCCTACCTGGAGCGCCGCGCCGCCGGCCGCGCGCGCGCCGCGGCCCTGCAACAGCGCGTCAGTGCGGCGTCAGCGCCGCGCGCGAGCGGACCTAGCTACGACTGGCGCTCGTCGCGTCGCGTACTAACATGTTTTATATTGACTTGACCGATGTTCACATTGAAGTCAAATAACAAATTGTACTCCTCGAAAAGTACAACAAAACACGCCAGGCGTGTAACAATACTGGACATACGCTGTATGCCCAGGGAGGCACCTTATGTAAAAATACTACGTAAAAGCGACCTCAGAAATAATTGTTGAAATCTATATCTATTCTATGTGTGAAGTGTATTATGGTTCGAACAACATTAAGACTTATTAATACTGAAAAAAATAAACATATACATCAATAATATTGTTATTTTAACTTAAAATGTACAAGAGGAACAATCAACACACGCGAACAAAAATACGGCTTCAAAGTTAAATCTGTCGATAAAAACTGTTTAAAATCATCATTCATATTGTAATCTTAACCTTTTAACGTTACTGCGTTTAATACAGCAATTTTAAATTATTCGTTAAAATTACCAAAACTCGTTATTTTCACCTTAAAAAATTTTTGCAAAAACATTATTAAAAAAATAATTTACTCACAAGAATTTCCGTCAACATTATTTGACTTACAATGATTAATTATGATAACAAATGAATTAATGAAAAACTATCATTTAACTAAAATCGAGAAAAAGAATATTAAAACGGTGTAATTCGGCGTCGCAAACAATTCGTGGCAGTGATGCTCGGGGCGAGACGGCGCGGGCGAGCGCCCACGCCTCTACGGCGTTTTGTTGCAAATCTCAAAGCGTACCTCTTTCAAGCCATTTGAAGTCACAAATGAATGGTGTCGGCAAACAAAACTAGATCATAACGACAGAGTTCAGACTGTTCGTGGATGTGTCAACTAACCAGTAGTTTATCAAAGTGGAAATATTTTAAAATGGAAAGCCGTATATAAAGCGTGTTCAAAACTAAGATAATAATCGAACGCAAAATCATAATAAAAGATGTTGTAATAGTAAATGATAAAAATGATAAGTAAAACTAGTTAAAAAACAAAATTCAAATTTGATTCAACTGTGTGCCGGCCACTCACCAGGGAGGCCAACTGGTATTGCAAAAATGTATCCTAATAGAAAATAGAAAAACATAATTTACGTTGGCACATTGAACAATCAATTAGTCACACTGCGATTATCGACGACAGAGATTTATGAAACTGTATTTAAATAATGGATTATTAATTATAATGTTTATCTCTTAAGGGATTTAGCCTGAGGATATAATGATAATAATAGTAATTTTTACCCTTATACCATCACACCAGGTCCTTCCCGGGGTAGGCATAAATACATCATTATTATAATACTTATATAACATAATGAAAAGACAGTTTCATAAATTCGGATATTATGTGTATTCGTGTTAGGTAAAAAACGTGGGAATAATAATAAAAGTATTATATTTAAGAGAACAAAAGGAAATTTGTTCGATAAAATTAATCAAAGTATTGGTAATTACGAGTACTCGTTAAGTTATCACTTAGAAACATTACAGATTTTTTCGCAACAAAAGATTAGATTTACCACTACCACATGTACAAGGAACTCCCACTGGCCCCCTCTCACACAACAGACTGAGGATCTGTGCTACCGGGCAAAAAGGTCACGTCCAATGGGCTGCTACATTTGAAACTTCGGCAGTAGGGCGACATGGACGACGGTCCGTGCGGAGGACCGTCGACGCCAGGGGCGTGTGAGTGTGCACTGACCCGCGCCACGGCCTGCAGGAAGGCCTGCTGGCCGAGCTGCTGGCGCTGGCGCGACAGCGCGAGCTCCAGGCGCCGCTTGTCCTGCTCGATGCGGCGCCGCTTCTCCTCCAGCTTGAGGCGCACGTTGTTGAGCTGCGCCGCCACGCCCGCGCCGTCCCCCGCGCCCGCGCCGCCCGCCGCGCCCGCGCCGCCCGCCGCCTCGCCGTCTGCGCGTGCATTACAGCGTTATAAATAATTTATCGTAAAAATTTAATATGTTTTACATCTGCAAGCAACTATTTATCGATTGAACTGCATGTCAAATCATCTACATGTGTATTTAATATAAATAAGTGTAATCATTACATCAGCCCTGTATACCTTAAAGGTGTAGCTAGAGGAAGTCTTTCACCATACACTGGTCACATACACAGACTGCTAGTCACTATTAGGAAATCCGAGTTAAAAAATCTAATAGTGGGCGACCCGGGATTTGAACCCAGAACTTAATTATGAGAGTAGCGGCGGTACTGACTGGGCGGGCTGGCGTGCTGCAGCACCTGCTGCTGCCACGTGGTGCGCCGCGCGCCGCCTGCAACACGCGCGCGCGCTGTCAGGGCTCCGCGTGCTATAGCGTACGACCGTACTGTCCACGCTGCGTCCCCTCCGACGCACGGTAATCAAATTGCACGATAAACTGTACGCTGCCCTCGAAATAAACAATAACATCAATCATAACGCCATGAATCAATCTCGGCTGATACAGACTACATAGCCAACACAGGAGCAGCTATAAAGGGCCGCGTTAACTCTACCGCATGGTATCAATGTCAAGTAGCGGGGTTTAAATAGATAATGGGAATATGTGGTCCAGTGGAAGCAAAACGCACACATATACAAGCGAGCTGCAGCTGTGGACATCTACGCAGAATTTAAATTAAAAGTATCGAGCTCCCAAACATGGCAACATTGGCGACACAAGTTATTTTGACTTCAAAAACAATATGACAATATTCCGCTGAAAAAGAAATGTAACATATTACAGCAAGCTTTTTTTGCAATATTATTCTTCATCTGAAAATATTCATCTTAAAAGAAAATCTTTATCACTTTGCACATAAGGGGAAGCTCATATTTCACTATGCAGCAGTGTTATATTATTGCATGTGGATATTTTAAAATATTTTTTATATTAAAAAACTTATAAAACACCGATATATAACATAGTGCAATTCGCATGTACCACGATGCTCGTCCCCGGGCGTGCAACAAACCTTGGTCGCCGTTAGCCTTGACCCTGTTGAGGTCGGCGAAGCTGGTCTGGGCGGCGTCGCCGTCCGCGGCGTCGCGCGCGGCGAGCCCGAGGCCGTCGCCGGCGCCGCGCTCGGGCGCGGCCGGCGCGAGCGCGTCGCCGCTGAGCTGGCGGCGCAGCGCGCGGCCGGGCGGCCCGTCCGCGGCGCCGTTCTGGTAGTCGCCGTGGAAGAACTGGATGGACCCGCGGATGTCCTGCCGCGACGACCGCAGCGGCGGGTTGTAATCTATCGGGGCTGGAAATGTAAATGTTTAAAATAAATGTAGATATACATAAATATGAAAACTGATTTTATTTTTTACTGCTAGCATACACTGCATAATTTTACGTAACTTCACGCCTGTAATCCCCGTAGGAGGCTGAGGAATGCAGAACATTCCCACGTTTCACCGGTTACGTTTACGTCCCACTATGTAATAGGTGGTGAGCCTATCGCCTTGCATCGGGCACATATCCAGACTCTAAACCACTACTAGAAATTCTAAATTAAAAAATTTTGTAGAGTTCGACCCGAGACCTCCCGATCGGCAGTCGCACTTGCAACCAACACGATCAATGATCACGATAATTTTAATCACGAAATTCATTCGACAAAACTCAACGGTTCTCCTAAACTGTTTCGCTTAGTGAGGGAATACAATTATCATAGATTTCGTCTCATTTAAGTTTAAAACTTGTAATACCTAGTTATTTGGACTAAAGGATAAACGCAAGGCAGACGGCACGTACCGGCGGGCGCGGACACCTTGCGCGCGTGCGGCGCGTGCGGCGCGTCGGCCAGCGCCGCCAGCGTGGCCAGCGCCTTCTCGGGGTTGCGGCCCGCGAACTGCAGCCGGTCCTGCGAGCCGCCGAAGTTCTCCACCGTGAGCTGGCTGTCGTCCGACACCGACGAGCGCCGCGAGCGCCGCCCCGCGAACGAGCCCTCGCCGCGCTCGCGCAGCGACGGCCGCCCCGCCGCCGCCACCGCCTCCGCTGCGCACGCAACCGTCGCTCAGCTATCTTCGCACTCGTCGGGACTCGCATGTTAAACTTTTAGCATGATTAAAGCCCCCTATCCGCCCGAATCACGTTCGTTTGCATGGAAGCTATTTCGATTTGAGTACATTAGAATAAGCCGCTCACCGGTGTCGTCGTCCCGCCGCGCCATGGCGGCCAGCGTGGTGATGGCGCGGCCCCGGTGCACCACGAACTCGTCCCGCTGCGGGCTGCAGCTCCGCCTCTCGGGCGTGGAGCAGGCCGAGCGGGCGGCGGGCGCGCGTGGCCGCACGCCGCACGCCGACGGCGAGCGCGGCACTGCACAGGAGCGCACCGTTACATCCTCCACCTCCATCGCTAAACATTACTCGATGAGAACGGGTCTTTTGGTACTCGCATTACAAGTAACAGTCGTAACGTATTTTTTCTAATAGACAATATTCAAAACTGCACAAAGTGCACCTAATATTAATTTTGAATAAAAATATTTGTTTTAATGCATATAATTATAACCCCGATTAAATTATATTTTATTTATCATTATAGTCAACTAAAGATGAATTGCATTCCATTAATGATTTTTTAGTCTACATATAAAGTGGATCTATCATCGATGACAAATAGTTTCAGTCAATATCGTTTCTGGTTTCTCTACTCGAATGCTTAGCGGTATTCATGAAACTAATCACGGTAATAGGTTTCCATGATTACTAAAACAATATATTAATGCTTTTGGTAATCATAATAATTTTGTTTTCTTTTTATAAATTCTTGCAAACTCAAAACAAGGCCTGGATATTGACAGCTGTCAGCTGTCATCGATGACACATGTCACTGTTACGGCGATGACATACTGAATTTACTGTATTCCACAATGTAAAAGAAGCTAGCATTTATAATTTCTTTTGTTCTATACTCTTTCTGTCTACTGCAAGCACACACGGTACCAATGCGACAGCGAAACAACGATCTAAATAAAAATCTACTACAAAATGCACGAAAAACAAAACATCTATGGGGTCAACGAAATTTTCAAAAGTATATCATCTACGTTTTGTCCAGATAAAAATTTAAGAGCTCTTCACAGTATAGTAAAATTAACAGTTACTAAAAATATATACAGAGGACCCCCGGTAGTCCGACAAACTTTTCGCAAAGTAGTGTTCAATTATCGAATATACTGAAACATATTAAATTGAATTTCAATGCAGTCTGCCAAAAATATCAGTGGCAGCCAATGTATTATGATTTCTCACAATACACTGACAACGCTGCCCACTGTAGCGCCAATGGGTGCCGCCACGGAGACTTCAGACAACAACAGTACAAGCTATACAAACAATAAGTCCAACCGAACGTCCATATTATTGGTCAGGAACGAACATCGGTCGAGAACTCACGTCTCGACCCGAATAGTTGTTACTAAAGACAATATAAAAACTCGGCATCGAAGTCATGGTATCTTTCCTAGGACTACACTAAGTCTATTTTCTATATCACTAGTACTATTGGGAGTCCTGAGGACATAATGCCAACGACTCTGCAGTGCCTATAAAAGATACAAAATAACAACCCGAAAGCACAGAAACCGCATGCAAAAGCGCAGAAGCATTAAACGCAAGAAGCCAAACATCGCACACACAGGCACAGCGAGGCGTCGAAGGAACACAAAACGGACTTAAACTTAATGAAATAAAACAAAACAACACATCAAATTAAATTATAATAGGCATGTGTACAACCAAAGTGAACAAAAAAATAATTAAACAGCCTAATTATTAAATAAACATACATATAAACATTTTAATAGACTAACATGACATCTAGATGATATGAAATATTAAAAAACAAATGTATATGGAATAGCTACTTTCATAAATCTTACTTGAAAAGCAAACATTTTGAAATAAATACACACTAAAATAAAACTTATACAACATAAAATTTGTTATACAAAATTAGGCATTCAAAACGGATTCAATAATAGGTTATGAATAAGTAAAGATAATTTTTTCAAGGAGGACAAATGTGATAAAACTATATATAAATGAAGAAAATCCCTCGCTAAATATAGATAATTATTATCAATGTGAATATTTCATGTGACCGTATGTGACAGGTGCAGCTTCAGAAAAACGAAAATCCAAACTCAGAAAATCAAACTCATTGTCAATTGATCTACCTTTAGTGTATGTGTGGATATATGAAAATCAAACTCATTGTCAATTGATCTACCTTTAGTGTATGTGTGGATATGCGCACCGAGCTCTTGCGACAACAACACCGAGACGTATCAATATCAACAAAATTCGTCCAAATTCACTAAACCTAACACACAATTAGTAGTAACTAAATTATGTAACAAATAAATAATGTAGTGTAAATTCAGCGTCAAGTATATTTGTGGTGGTTCGTGTACGTGCACAGTGCGCTAGTGTGCGTGCGGCCGGCGCCGCCAGTCACGCGCGGGTCGTCGCGGGCGCTGCACGTGCGACGTCTTGTACCGATACCGACAACCGACGCAATGGGCCGACTTGCAACAGCTTTTATTTATTCTAATTATAAAATGTTTTTTTTATAAAAATATTACATTTTATTAGAAATAGTCCCGGGTCGAAGACTACATTTTCTTATAGTGGTTCGGAGTGTTCATATTTGCCCGATGCATGGCAATAGGGGTCGCCACCTATTTCATAGTAGGACGTAAACGTAACTGGTGAATCATGGCAAAGTACTACATTCCTCTGCCTACCTCTTTGTGGATTACAAGCGTGAAGTTACGTTTACTAATATCGACGATTATCAAGCGGCACCGCATACCGTCGCGGAGAGCGGTTATGGTGATTCCGGTTTAGTAGCGATCCGTCGCGGGGATGTGCGGTTTCCGCAGTACTGCTGTTTATTTAATTTTAAAAGAATTATATTGCGGGCTGCGTGTAACCCAAATTTTCAAGAAAAATTTTCAATCACGGGGATAATCTTTTCGAATTTCATTGGCGGATAATGTGCAACATACAGTGGTCGTCGGAACAATGAGGTACGTCGTCCGTCGAGCGCCGCCCGTCCGTGGCGTGCGCGGCCGTGGTACCTGCGAAGGGCGGCGCGGGCGCGCGGGGCGCGGGCGCGCCGTCGCCGCGCAGGTCGGGGATGGGCGCGGGCGGCGGCGGCGGCAGGCAGCGCTTGTGGCGCACGCCGTGCGCGTTGCAGTCCGCGCGCGCTGCCAACACCAACCGCCCCGTCACTAGCCGCGCCCCGCGGGTGCGCGCACGCGAGCGCGACCGTCACCCTGTCTTCGCTTACCGAATGTTTGTAGCATATTTTTTTCTCCTCGTTTACGAATTATTAAGCGGTGCACTGTTAAGCTGACAAATCTCTATTTATATTAGGGAATGATTAGAAATCTGCAAATGCGATAAAAGTAGTGTTACGGCCAATAGTATATGTTGTTAAGTTAAATCCATTCGATGCAGAAGCTCAATATCGTAAGAAAGACAGGGTGACATTTTGAAGTATTATAATGTAAATGTAATGTCCCCCTAGATATCTTTCGCACTTCTTACCTCCGCCTCGGCGCTCGATGTCTTCCACGCAGAAACATTGTAACAAAATTATTATAACATACGATTAATATCACATAACGCAAATAAAACTTTACGACGAACGAACATAAACCAACCCTAGAGGAATCTTCTAAACGTATATATGCAAAGCGTTACTCAACCGTCTCGGCGAGCGGCGAATTATCATTTCGTTATGTTAGTGGGCATAGAACCTTTGATATTATGACCACATACTCCCATTAGAGGACTAGCATGCAATATCCGTACAGAGGTAAGCTAGCGGAATAAATCCATGATTTGTACTCACCGCTTCCCGGATATTTCACCGATTTCACTGGATGCACTTCTAACATGTTGAAGAGATCAGCTAATGTCGCTATTAAATTTTGTCGCATTGACCTGAAAGATATATAGATAACCATATTATAATTAAAATGTACATAACGGAAAAGGGGTTTGAAACTATTGTGTTATGAAATCAAGCACAATCAAATACTACGCCGTGATTCAGAACACATGTGGCGCCATCTGTTATCGAGCAGTTGTAATCAAACAACACGAGGCGACATGAACGTCGGGACGCCGCGCTCACCCTCGCATGTACGTGACGTCCTCGGGCAGCATGTGGAACACGTTGTGCGGTAGGCTGTTCTGGCAGAAGTCGTACACGAGCATGAGGTTGTGCAGGCAGTCCTGTATGGAGGCCATGCGGCCCACGCGCACGGCGCCGCGCGGCAGCGCGTCGGGGCAGTAGAAGGCGATGAGCGCCGCCAGCGCCGTGCCGTCGCACAGCTCCTGCAGGCTCTTCACCATCGGCACGTGTGTCGATGTGTTCTCCTGGAATCGACGGGGCCGGGTTCGATTTCAGCACTTTATCATTGTATGGTCTCGCCGAGACAATATGGACGGAAAGCATCGCCTTCTCCAGCGTTAAAGGCCTGACGTGCTCCTCATCCACTGATCTTTCATTAATAAGTCTTGTAAAATACGTCGATCGATAATAATCTCTCGAACAACTCTTTGCAAACACACGGCAAAAGTGGCAACTATGGTATAGTCGCCATTTTTTCCGCGGTAACGCATCTTGTTGTTCTCTTTTACGTCACTGTTAAATTGTTTTGAATAAAAGATATGTTTAAGTAAATGTTACTCAAATATTGCAATTACAATAGCTCTATTACAGTGAGTATATTGAGTGTTGGTACGATACGTCTATTATAGTCGATCTATTGTGCGGTATTGTTTACTGATTTGAATATATGGCATATTCTGGGTTATATTGAGAAATATTCTAAAGGTCGCCAATAAGTATTATAAGTCCAGAAATTCAGCCTTACACACACATTAGCAAAACCGATATCAGTGTCATTTGCCACCCACTTCAGCCTTATTGAGCGCAGCGCACGCCGCGTTGATCCAGCACAGCAGCCCGTCCTCGTGCGGCACGCCGGAGCCCGCGGGCTGCGGCTGGCCCGCGCCGAACCGCTGCGCCGCCGCCGACACCCGGTCCAAGGTCACCACCTCGCGCGCGTACAGCACCATAAGCGCTTCTATCACAGTCATATGCGCGCCCTGCAACCGCGTAACGACAATATACATTAAACAAACTCTTTTAGCTATCGATCTGTTATATCATCAATAAACTATTCGTGGGAATTTATGTGCATTTTCCTTCGCGACCTGCTGGAGCTCATAAAGAAGGATTTCGGACAGATCTGAAGCCAGTCGACCTATCCTGAAAAAACTCGCTTGAGTTAAGCCGGCACATAATTAATAAATCTGTTATTTATTATAACAATTAATTTAATATGCATCTGTACTAGATACGATAGTCTCTAGAGAGTATACATATACATACATAGATGAGAATTTAACAATACTGGTTGTTAGAGGGACTTCTTTTTCATTGAGCATGGAAAGCGACAGAACGAACTAGCTGCCTCCGTTACGAGTCGACGAACTAAAACCACAATGTGTTCTGATATATCGAGAAAACCCAGGCACCGATAGCAACAAAAGGACCAGCAACAAAGCTAAAAACATAAAGGTAGCCCCGCAGCAGTAAAACAGCTAGAGTTTACGGTAATCCGTGTGTCCGTCTAGGTGACGTAAGTAATACATAGTTCAGATGTAGCCGAGCAGGAAAGTACTGTTATATTCCAAGTGTAATCGCAGTGGGTGGGTTCGTGCAGACATTTCTTATGTTGCCGGTAGACAGCCTACGGCCGATTTAATCTATCGCCATCAGATTCGCTCGCAGATAAACACGAAACTGCAATCACGGCCGGCTCTTATCCACCCACTGCAGTGTCTATTATATTATTATTTCTCATCAATTGCTTCCTCTAAATAAAAAGAGTGATTGGTCCTGGTAATGGAACTTTTTAGCTTAAATATAAATGTACAATTTTTTTTAATTAAAAACTGTGTTCTAGTAAATTTAAATTTTATGATGAATAGAAATCTGAATGAACGTTTTCGAGGTGGAATAAAGTTTGATTTATCAAAAACGATTGAATAATCGAAGGATTACATGGTTGTTGATTTGACTTAAACAGCTCATCAAAGCTATTCCTGACTTAACAAGTTAAAGCATTTCTTCGATTAAGCCATGTTAATCTCCATTATACAAGAACTCGTGTTTTATTTATAAAAAAAATATTGCATTTAAGACTTTGAGATAACCCTTGCAAACTTGGAATTAGTCAATTTCTTCTACTTGTATCTAAAACTGGTCTTGTCAGGATTTATCTAAATGAGGAAATATATCGTGCCTGCACGGCTCGAAAGTGGAATCAGGCTTAAGAGCACACATTTCCACAAATGTACAATACAGAACACTTTATCGCATACCACAGAGACGTACACAGATACAAAAACAATAAAAGAAGACATGATGACACGATACTAACAATAGGCTGTCTTAAAGCTAAAAAGCTATCTCTTCCAGACACCCAAAGTTACTATCTGATCTACTGTAAGAGCCAAGTAGAGCTGGCGGGCTCATAGCAGATCCCCTTACCATTTTGAGCGGATTGGTCTGTATGAGGACGGTCTCGGTGAGTGCGCAGTCGGGCGGGTCCGGCACCTGCACGCCCTTGCGCGAGAGCGTCTGCAGGATGTTCCAGTGGTTGAGGCTGTGGTAGTTGGGGTCGGAGTACATGTTGGCCAACGCAAGGCAGTACAGCTCCGCGTTGGCCAGACCGCCCACTATAGGCGGTTTCAGGTGTTCCTGATCCTGTAAAAATAAAAAGAGTTTCTTTAGATGAACAACGTAACGTCACTACTCCTGCAATCTCTGTATCGTTACGTTTACGTCCCATCATTGAAGGTGGTAGAACCGTCTATGGTTCGACTCCGGAGGCACCACCGCCACACCTATTTCTGCCTTATAACAGCAGCGTTAAGCGCTGCTGTGTTCCGGTTTGAAAGGTGTGGAAAGGGAGACACACTTTTTCGAGGCATTCCAACTTAGTCCTCAGGGGTAGAGGCGCATCTGTGGTCGACTTATCTGGGGTTGATTACATATGTCCATGGGCGGCAGTGGCCGCTTTCCATCAGGTGGACTGCATGCCCGTCCTCTATATCCTTATTATAAAAAAAAAAATGAAAAAGGGGGTGAGCTTATTGCCATACATCGGACTCAAATCAGCCTCCGAGTCTCTACTAAAAATATTAACTATAAATCATATGTTAAGAAAGTCAAAAGTATCCGAATAACAATTCTTTGAAGGACTGCAATACAGGAATCACAATGTAAAAAAATCCATCAAAGCGTTCATCTAAGCATAATAAACACACACTGTGAATAAACGGTTATTTTTAGTTTTATTGTTTATGGTCAATTCCATGTACGTGGAATAAGATAAAAACTTTAATATTGAGAGTTTACTTATAAGGGTGGACAACATTAAATTACATCAAGTAACACTCGTAAAAAAGGCAAAACACAAATGGCGATCACGTGACAAATACTCCGTCAATGACAATGAATATTTCATCCAGCCAAGTCAGAAATATAGGTAATAATAGATTACAACAAGTTTCAAAATTTACTTCGTTCTAGTAAAATATACAACACCCACAAAGAAATAGTAGTCGTTCAAATTTAACTACTCGAGGATAAATGATGTAACTGTGCAACACAGTCACCAAATAATGATTGATATCAATAACAGATATACATAGTGGCGCAACTAGCGCTCTGTAGAACGAGCTGGATGTCTACATGTGAATACGAACTGTAATATACTTGTTAAAATGATCAAATAGATGTCCATTAGATATCTGTTTGACGATTGTTATACATCTGGGTTTCAAAAAAACATCCGTATATTTGCATTTATTTATTTATTTATTTTTATTTTTGGGAATGTTCTGTATTCCTCTGCCTACCTCTTCGGGGATTACAGGCGTGAAGTTACGTTTTTTTTTATTATTTATTAATTTGATGAACATAGAACAAGCTTCACTTCGTTTGGGATAAGGCGGCAATGTATGGAGATGCCCTAAGATATT
>DWEI01001228.1:0-17414 GCA_018245875.1 Mysoria ambigua | reverse complement strand
GTTCGACCCGGGAATCGAACCCGGGACCTCTCGATCGGCAGTCGCACTTGCAACCAACGCGACCAACGAGGCATACTGCCGTATATACATACCGTACTAATGAACATAAACAATACACATATATACATGTATATACTTAATTCGATATTTTAATACTCTTGTACTCTGTACTGTTTAAATCAACGGCTAATAAATCCTACAATAAATCTGCCTGCTGATTTTAAACATCGGTCAAAACGAACAGTGAGCCCAACACTATGCGGATCGGCGTCATTGCCGTGCTGTATGTTTTCTGTGTATCAAAAATGTCTATTAATATCTGGCGACGCCGTTGCGCCCTCCGTCCGGTCGCCGGCCGTGCGATTGTGACCCCTATCTCGACGGCGGACGGATGTTTGATGCGTGTATTAATTGCGTCTGTCAGTCTGTAACGGTGTATCCGACCGGCTACGCCAGTTCATCTCGTTTACCGCTAACTCTGCCATATATTTCTTTTATATGTACATATATTATATGTTTATTAATTAATTTGCACGCTACGCGTTGCATTATATACAGTGTAAAGACCATTTTAATACGACCTGTCAAGTTTTACTTAAGGTACATTCGTTCGGAGCTCTCTGCCTACCCTATACTCTTATATATATACGTGATATGATACTAACAATAGTAACTAAATTATACTTTTGTTAATCTTTATAATATTTATTTGAAACATTTTTCATAAATAGGTACGCTTTTAAGCGCATGAAACGAAGCATAATCAAAATGCAAATAAAAGCAGGTTTGCCTTGAAAAATAAATGAACGTCTGCATGAAACATTGCCCCTGTAACTGAACACGATAACGAGAGGACAATGAAACGGTTATCTCACTTTAATTATCTTTTGTAAATTAAAGTAGCGCGAGTGCGACTGCCGATCGGTAGATCCTGGGTTCAAATCCCGGGTCGAGCACTACTGGATTTGTCCTATTTGGAATCTTCGGGGATTACAGGTGTGATATTACGTTTTTTATTAAAAAATAAATACGACATAGCAAAAAAACGTGTTACATTGATGCGTCGCTATATAAATTTTATAATTGTATATGATTTGTTGTAATTAACTATTCGTTCCACTCGGGGTCCCGTGCGTATCCAGTTTTCTCCGGTTATTCGGTAATAATAACACTTAGATATTTGGATAAAATTGCGCTTTTATAACGTTACTAAACAGATGATTCAGCCACTTGAGCCCGGCGGCTGTCCCAGATACTGGACGCAACGATAGCGTTACGTGGAGACGTTCCATTGCCCAATAGGACTGCTTCTGTGCTGAGGCTTTTTGTTCCTCAGAAATACGAAACACGACCGACAGATAGACAGATACACCGTTGGCTTTATTCGCCGGCGCGCGATCAGTTTTCTTAACAATAATGAACATAAAGAAATGGTATTTTTATGTAAAATCGTTGGCCGACAAAAAGTATTGTTAAATATATTTATGTAGCTGTTTGTTGTTAAAATCCACGGTTAAATAAAAAGTTTAAAAAAACGTTAAAATCTGTGTAAAATAGTTAGTTAAATAAAAGTTTGTAAATTATAATAGCTAGATGTCGTTACAAAAAAACATTCGAAATATTCAAAAGTAATGAAATGTCATGGTATAAAAATAGGTGTTTCAAATGTAAATGAAAATTTTCAGCTCTATAAAAAGATGTGACAAAATAACGCTCCTATATTATTAGTGTTTGGAAAACGATGTCCAGTGTTTAACTGAAACAATTTAAAGTGAGCAAAAGTGTCCGTACAATGTCCAATATGAGTGTTACAACGGCCACTTCGACGACTATCCTCAACGGCGAAGAAGTCGGTAAGTCATGGTTTAATTAGGTTTAAGGAAAGTTCATTTTCATAATAATATCTTGGGATACCACCACTTGTCACCTCATCCCGAAGTAAGAATCAAAAGAGCTTGTGCTATGGTAACCAGAGGGCTGATAAATTACAAATATACATACAAATATATTATATTCATGTATATATTTTTCATAAGATTTGTACATACTATATTTTGCATAATTAGTTGCAGAAGCATGTAATATTAATAACATAGGTACGAACGCAAATGGTGTGCTTGACCCCATCAGCACGCGCCCGGTCCGCCCACAGTCCACCCTACACGTCCCGCCTGGCCCAAGGCGCACACAGTATTAGCAAGTCCGCGCTCCTCCCTCGCCGCCTCGCTAATACCACAATTTGCATTAAGTATCTAATGTGACAAACAGTACCATAAATGTTCACGCGAAACTTTCCATGCATCCATATTCGTAGAGTATTCAGCTTTGAGTCTTCAAGAAAATTACCATTAGACCTCTTTTGCTCGGTATTTCCAATATTTGTATACTTTCCTGCATGTGTTTCTGTTTAATGCTCTGAGGACTTTTAAATGATCGTTCAAAATCCATTAGCATTCTTGGTGTTTAGTGCGTGACTGTTCACGTCGAGGATTGAAGCGTCGAAAACAACGCAGGATATAATATACTTGGCATATGACATCAAAACTCAACTCATTCAAATTCAGTATGACAGGACGTTACATTGGAAACGAATATATTAGTTCCGTAATTAGCTGTTTCGTTTTTGTTAGCGTCGAGCTGAAACTACCGGACTACCGATTGTTCTATGCGAGCCTCCGTGCCGATCATTATGCACGGCTGCGATGTTGCAACCGCAGAACTGCAGTCGTTTGCGTCGCCGGCGCCGGCCACCGCGAGCGACATGCGCGGATTGACGAGCGGCTGCGTTGGCACATGCAAGTGTTGTTTGGCCGCTGCGAGCGAGTTTTCGCAATCTCGCTTCCAATCGGTTGAAGTAAATTAATTTATCATTATCATCATCGTGTTACGCAACTTCCTTCACTGTTTCTAAGTTTTTCCCGTCCCCGTTATCAAGTGCCTCTCGTATTATGTCACGATCTGATTTTGTATCACGAACACGCTTCCCTTTGCAAGTCAATTTTCTCTTACGGCTTACGTAATAGCTAATTTAAGGTAGTAAATCGTTATTTTTTTTTAATTGACTTTTATCTTCGTTTCAAAGATTCGAACCTTCCGAAGCCGCGAATCTCTTACGTGACTCGATCCGTTACGAAATTAATAATTTCACTGGCGTATCCGCTTAGTTCCTGTTTAGAATGTTTTAATATGGCGATAACGAATTTTAATCGGCTTGTAAAAGTGTGACCGAGGATTATGATGTAATCGTTTGACAAGGTAAATTAAAATATTGAGTATTGCATGTCGCGATATAATGCCAGTAATATTTGATAATTTATCCGTACATCAGTAGCAATAACTATGTTTCTTATATGAGAATATGTTTCATATATGAGATTTTAAAAGTGGTACTTAAGGAATAAATTTTTTATTGCGTGACACGGTCGTTATTATATTATTGGTAGCTATGCTAAGCGGTGATACATAGTACATTAAAACAATTTTTTATGCATAAGAGTGAATTATAGTTTGACCTTGCACATATATGCATTTATTTATAGATTGAATAGTGTTACAATTATGTATGCGCAAGAAGTTGTGGTATGGCTGGTACAAAATGTTTTTGTATCCAAAATACGTAATGTTTCGTGCATACTTCAGACACATTTGGGTTCGGTGCAAAAATAGAATTATCCATTATCGTACTGCCAACACAACCAGTTAACATAACATTGTCAAGTATTGGAACAGTGTTGAAGTCAAATTCATTTCCATTATTATCAATGGCAGCTTAGCGTTGGCAATAATTGACGCGATAACCTCCCTGCCACGCAGCGAACACGGCAACGCTAACTCACACGCTGCTCGCAGTCGCTTAAGTCGTGTGCCAATGTAACACGCTTTTATTGATTACTGTTAAATTTACGAATTTGGTTCTAGATCGCGGTGACGTCATCGGTCGGTGTAACGAACCGTAATTAGGTTTTGCGCGGAATACATTATTCGCTTCTGTTGTGCACACGTTTTCTGTCGACCACGCGTCAGTTTTGTCCCCGCGGTAAATCTACGAGGAAACTCGACGGTCTGTTCGATTGGAACTATATCGGGGTCACCTTGCGTTAGTTACAGTGTTGATCTATACTACCTGTATTGTGTAGTGTCAATTGCAAGCCAAGCACTCCATCTTGTTGTGTGTTCTTCGCGTCAGTTACAGTTTCATTCGTGACAGAGTCCTCTTTTGTTTGTCAATTTTCCATATGACAATTTGTGCTTCAGTGAACGTTACTTTTTCATCAGTCATTACTTGTATACGCATTGGTACCGCGTGCGATGTTATCTATGCCTTGTAGCCGGTGAGCAACGACTCTACCTACTGAATCTCCATGGCGAATCGGTAAATTTCCGTTGGCTCTAGGATGTGCGGGCTGAATTGAATTGGTCTCTAGCGCCTCGCGATAAAGATAGCTGGGAGGTCATTCGGCGGTGTGTCGGCGTGGGCCGTTGCAGTTTCGACCTTGCCGCCTCGTCGACTCCCGCGCGCGACCGAGTTGGCGGCGCCGCGATGGATTGGAACTATCTTCCTCCGTGCCCGGGTACCTATCGCGTGATTGTCATTCGAATAATAAGAATCATTTTGAATTGTAGAAATTATTTCAATACAAGAAACTAGATTCCGGGTGAAGGCTGAGTATTGTTTTAGCCGTTGTTATTTAAATATGACTACTTAAATTTCCTTGTTTCGCAATGTAAGAATCTTTATAAACTTTGCACCCATGGAGTGACTTTATTGTTTTTACAAATGAAACAAAAACTGATTTAACATTGAATTCTATAGACTTCGTTATCACTTTAAAACGTTCGCAATAAGATTAACCGCAGCTGAAATTCGAATGAATACGGCCACTTTCAAATTGTCACCGCATAAACAATGATCGTCATCGACTGCACCACGCATAACTTACACGACTCGTTCGCTTTCACCGACCATGCGCGTCGTGTCGCACTCTGCTCGGGCGCCTGTACGGCATTACCATTTTTATTGTCGAAAGTCAAATGAAACAACACAAAGATGTCTCGACTATCAATCCCACGTTTTCCGACGTTCGCGCGATTTCGCGCTCACGAGCTCATTTATTTTCTCGAGATCATCCATTTTTGTGTTCACGCGATGTTAATTTGCATTTGAATAAGTATTAAGCTCTTCTTTATTGCAACCTTAATGATTTCCCCGTCTCTTCGTTACATTAATTACACATTGTTCTACACGCGCCTCGTCTCGTAACAGTTCATAATAATTTGCATTCGTTACCTAACACTTTTCTCTGCTTGTCTTTATTACGTACATACATAAATACATGGAACATTTTGAACGAGCAATATCAAATGCGTTTGGAACTATATTCCTTTGTCTGTGCCAAATATGTTACGTAATACCACTGGCATCGTACTTGCAAAATTAAAAATAAATCTGTGCTGATTAGAGGACTAAATGTGTGGATTTTCTCGGGAGCGATTTATTATTCGGGAAAATTGCGTTCCCTTTTACAAATCAGTCACGTTGTAAATCCACTATGTCGTTAGTGCCAATAATATCTATGGTTTTTTAAGCAATCTTGTAACACCTGGTTGTACTCGCGCCCACAAAACCAGTAGTTTATATTCGATACTAATGAATCCGTTTGGTTGACAATTTACATTCGTCATTTCCCTTCTTTGTCCCCAATTGATTTGTTGTCGGCGGGACATGTTCCTCTCTCTTCCTTTCCTGCTTATCTGTTATCATCACGTGTACCAATCACATTCGTAAAGCGTACATTTATATACTATAGCTTTTATTGGGCCAAATGTTTGTGTTAAAGAATTATATAAGATTGTCTATATAGCTTTTGTTTATTCATAAGCTAACAAACTACAATTGTCAAAGAAAATCATATAGAAATTATACTCTGATTCCAATAAACCATAACTTTCTAATGTAAATGTAGTTATTATTAAAAACAAATCAACTTAATACTCATGTCCACGTAGATACATTTGTGTCGCCCAGGTCGTAATACCTGCTGGGATCACTAATATTACATCGGAAGACGAACGTCTATGAGCCGTGGAACATAAATTGACTTCCTGCCGATCGCAAATTGTTTATTCGCCAGCCACTTGAGCTACACATCTCGTATTGCGTTCTCTCTGAACGAATTAACCTCTGTACTGAAGGTGTAGTGAAACTGATGTTTGTGATGTCTGTATGATAATCAAATTTCTTGTATACTGTGTATGTGACATTTTGATTGGCGAATTATATAATATTAATCTATATAGTATTCGGGCATGTATTCAGGTGTCTGAATACAGGCCCGATGTACGGCAACAGGCTCATCTACTAATCCGTTGTAGGACGTAGACGCAAGTGGCTCAACGTGAGATAGTAGTACCTCTTCTTAAATGTTTAATTTTTTTTCAGTTTTCATGTATCGTACACAACCAACGTCATGTTAACGTGTGTAAGGGAAATGTTACGCTCTTTGATATGCTCATGAGAAATATTCACAACGCACACAAACACAAAAATCCGATACAAATCGCCGACAGTAGCCAGACGCTGTCGAGTGACGCGCGATACATACACGGCGCTGAGATGAAAGCGGGCGACGCCGGCGCGAACATCTGGACATTCGCGAAACGGCAAGTGCGTTGACACCAGATGCGGATCAGCCGGATTATTGCACATCGGCGGCAAGTTCATGGACCCAGTGACATTTAACACTCTATTTTAACCCCGCACACCGGCCCGGGGACATTTTGTCGGTATCACATTGATTTATGGACGTTTTACGACAACGCTCAGGCGAAGCCGCGTGCTCCTGCCGACGCTGTTTCCTCCCTCGACTGTGTGTACAATGACAACCTGATCATTAGTTTGTCGTAGCCCATAAAAACTACTTAAACACACAACTGTTTCTATATAGTATAGTTATTCAATACTCAAAAAAATAATTATAAACTATTTAGAAATACATATAACGACACATGCTTGAAGTCTGTGATTGAATGTAAATGTGGCGCTAATTCAAATCATACCCTAACATACAAAATGTAGATAGTAATGGTCATCATAAGTATTAATTTATTTAGACATTATGCACTATTAAGCATAAATATTTTCAAGTCATCTACAGTTCACACTGATTCCACTACGCTGTGTACTGATCATTTAATCTATTATTATAACGGGAGTAATGATTTTATCAGTTCTGACTAACTCCAGTGTCAGATGCGTAGAATATAATATGTCTACGCAGCCTATATTTGTAATCCAGACTCGCATAACGGGCCACTTCGCGTCCACCGTCCAATATACTATTGCAGTCACGAATGCGTTTATCTTGTACCGATCACCTCGGCGATATGTTTCAAATGCAACGACTTCAATATTCACTTTATCTGCATTATATCATTGCTTTATATAATGCGAACAGATCAATTCAATGTCTTACCATCCGTAATGTATCATGTTATCGGTAATGGATAAATTGTATTGTTAATAGATAAATTGTATTGTTAATGGATAAATTGTATTGTTGTTGGATAACAAATACTTATATCTTATGTATTATTGTGTGAAAAGAAGTTTACTTACCTATGTTTATAATCTTTTGATTATATCGCTCGCACTAAGGTGTGTAAGTTTTGGCCTGAATTAAGTTTATGTATGAACGATGTTCAAAACACTAATATTTATGTATAATGTGTTTCAAATAGGTCAGATTAAGTTAAATATTCATGGTCAAACACATTATGTTCATTGTTAGTGCTCAAACAGTAGAACCAAGTAGTAATTTCTAGAGGAATACGCCTTGAATTAAGGAATACAATAACGTTCAAAGTCAATTTTTTTTATTTATAGTGAAATTTAATCGAATTTGACTTGTGCTTGGCCACTACCGCGGCATTATATTTTAGAAAAGGGTTGAATTAATCGTATCCAATATTATCGTTTGCAAGACACTACGCCGGTGGGCGCTTGGTGTAGAATGAGAAATCAATATGAGAATATTATAAACGGTTTCCTACTCCGGTTCCCTCGGGAAACAGTCGCGATGGCCGCCTTCCTGTCGCGATACAATCTAGTGGTTCCCTTGCTATTTCCTCGACAGAGCACCATGGCTAGTGTAGTGTTGTGTATAGCTTGGTATTAGTTCGTCCGTGGATTGATATCGACTCTTACGCTGCGAGGCGAGCCATTTCCAACTGACGTAAGTCACAAACGACCGCTTTCTTTTTTTCATTGCCGACATCGCTTGCCGATGTCACGTAACGCTCGCACGCGGCTCTGTGTCGTATCGATTGGGTAAAATGTCGTCGTAGCCGATTTATGTTCACTTCTTATGGATTTTTGTTTTCAAACATTTAGAAAGTAGTCCTTGAATGTTATTTTCACTTTATTTTTTTATTGTAACGTCATGCTTTGTGGGGTGGGTAGGAAGCTGAAGAGAAAGTGCATGCATGACTCTTTGCATGCACGTGCACAAGTTTCCTCCGGTTCTCCCTCGTCTCCCCTCATAGAGTGTCTAATCTATGCGGCATCCATCAACGGATGATCATACTATTTTCTGTCTATACTCGTTTACTTAACACTGCGAATCAATCAACCATCGCGGCAGATCGTTGGAACAGTTTTAATGTCTCATTTTGAATTCAATTCAACGATGAAAATCAATGACGGTGGTTCGTGAGTCGACGTTGTAGCAACGAGAAAAATATGTAAAGGCCGGCCTATTATGGTAGATGTATCCTATACGTATTATTTGCATGAAAACTTGGCCCGAAGTGAGTCACAGACACGTTCTTTTCTCTCAGGATTTACTTGAAACTAATCTCGTGTCGACAGATTGACGGACAGAGGGAAAAACAAACAAGACAACAGTTGAACTGAGTTTATGACGCGCTCATTAGTTTTTTTGTTCAGTGAAAAGAAAACCTGTGTAGTCGCCTCTTTCATGTCTAAATAAGACATAACATTTTTATGATCTCGTCGATATCAATACCCAAATTAGTAGTTATGCTACTAAGCTGTCATAATACAAAAAAATATCTTTTACGTCTTCTATAGTTTGGCCTTTTGCCTTTTCCATTTATTTGTACATCATCATTTGTATCAAAAGTATTTTGATGTTCATTTAGTTTGTGATGTATGAATATCAAGTTTTATATTTAAATGTAACGTAACAATTACGGTTAAGTTTATTTATTGAACGTCATCATTCGTTGTACCTAGCTAATTCATAGGGGGGATATCCAATCGAAAGTCAAATGGAATATTCCTTTATCGTTATCGTTAGTCGGATGTCGAGGGGCTCAGGTGTTCCGGTGGCAGTAAAAATACGCTTGTTTACACGCAAGCGACGCGTCTGGCCGCTGCGGCGACCCGGCGCGCGGGCCGAGCGCAGTGCGTGTTAGTGGGTTAATGTGTGTCGGTGTGCGCCGCGCGGTCGTGCCGCGCCAGGGTTCGGCCGCGTTACTTTTAGACGTGTCACGGTTGCCTGTGATGCGATGTGCATGTACTTTATATAAATGAGGTACAACTTTTGTTGTTGAGTTACAATTAGCTCTTTTTATATAAGCGTAAGCGATTATTTGTAAATGGCCATGTGTAATTATTTCTTAACTGTTGAGGTATTAATCGTCGAGGAAACCAAAGTTAGTCTTGGTGTCGTCGCTGCGAGTAGAGAGCCGACGATGTCTCTGCGGTTCCGCTCTACTTGCCGATTGCCTCTTTGCCTATCGGTGCTCAACGTGGCCCTTCTCCGGGAAAGGATCTGATACACGTTCTACGTTACATATCAAATCAACGTTGTTACCTACGCTCATATATCGATGTAATCAGGTCCTCGCAAATCTCAACCTCAGCCGACAAATATTCACTATATTTATGTTAAAGTGGAGTGTATAAAATGTAAATAAATAAATGTAAATAATTTGAGAAAAAAAACCTGTTCTAAAAAATCTTCGTCTACCTCCACGCTTTGTCAACGTATTCTTGTAATAAGTGACACTCGATAAGATTTGACAAGTTTTATGCTACATTTAAACTGCAAATGAGGGCGATAAATGTTGACAATGTAAACGTTGTTCCCGACAGCGGTGTCCGCGCGGTGGTCGGCGCTGCGCGCGGCGGCCGTGCGGCGCGGCGGCGCGCGGCGGCTGCGGCGCGAGCTGGCGGCGCTGCGCGCGACGCTCGGCGACATCTGCGAGCCGGGCGACTGCGCGCCGCAGCCGCACACCAGGGCACAGCTGCATAGACGCATCGACGAGCTCAAGGTAACTGGAGTCAAACTTACGATGCAAGACTGACTGCATTACACCGCGATCTCGTCTAGTGTGTAAAAGCATCATGTGGTATAGGTCGGTTGGGGTCTCTGAAATAGAGCTGGGATTCGGTACAACGAAATGTATTAAAATATGTAACTGTAATGCTCGCAGAAATAGACAGAGCAATGTGCTTCGCACGCTACACCAATTACTATGGCATAGGTGGTGAAAAATTACCATACATCGAGCACAAATCTACACGATACTCACCACTAGGAATTTCAACTAGAAATCTAAGCTAGAAAAATCCAATAGTACCCGACCAGGTATTGGAATCCAGGATCACTTTATTAATAGTTGTCTCTTTATTAAGCGACACTCGTTAAATTGCATCGGTACCTACACGTAATCGGAGGAGCGTAGTTGAACGTCGGAGCGCGCGTCGCGGCAGGAGCGGCTGTCGCGGCTGCTGGAGTGCAAGGTGGCGATGCTGAAGCTGACGGTGGCGGTGCGGCGCGCGCTGGGCGCGGCCGACGCCGACGACGGCGGGCTCGGCGCCGACCTGGCCGCGCTGCTCGCCGCCTGGGACGACGCGCACCAGCGGTGCGTACTGCTCGCTCCCGCCGCTGCCCGTTAGCGGCCCGTTAGCACTCGTTTACCGCAATATTGAGATCTCTAATATTTGCAATTAATATTATCGAAATACGGTATAAAGTATAAATGATAAAATAACGCTCGTCAAAAAAAATATTTTTCTCTTTATTGGCCAGTTCTCGTCTATTACAATGTTTAATATTTACAACAAATACTTACAAATAACATGTTAAACGAGATTTTATTTGGTTGTGACTTGATACACATGAATATAAAGAATTTTGTTTTTATCTGTTCGAAATTTAAATTCACCTCTGCACATTCACAGCGGATACGGTTGTTTAGATTAGAATACGTTTTGTATAAATACGCATTTCAATGCGTTACATATCACGGACCTAACCGTGTTGGGAAAAATATTGTCTATTATATGAAAGCGAAACTGATTACAGTGCGCCCGCTTGTCAATGAAAAGAAATAAAGAGTGCAATAAGTAGAAAGTGTTATGCGGCATTCGCGTTGTGGAAAATTTATGTTCGGACGCACTCACGAGACGTGACGAGAAGCGGTGTGGCGCTCGGCGCTCTGGCCGACTCGTTCGCATGATCGCCTCGGCCGCTTAGAGACGTGACCGTCACGAGCTGTCGCCGCTCGGCCAGTCGGTGGACTAGTTCGCGCTGTCATGCAGCTCGTTCGTTCATTTGTTCATTTTCGATATTTTATAAATGATTTCGTAAATTGATGTAATATATATGTATGTCTTTTTATGTATATATGTATTTTTTTTAATATTTTGCGTTTTCTTGTTTTTTCATGACGATGACGGAACATAATGTCTGAGTGGCCTTGTCCATCAGTTCACCTTCGACGTTAATAAAAAAGTTAATAAAGTGTCGATAAAAGTGTTTTGAAGTCACCTGATCGTATTGAGTATGATTACGAGTGTTTCTTTTGTATCCAGTTGTAATATTATCTACATAAATGTGTATTTAAAACTTAATATACATGTAATTATAAAGCCTTTTTAGTGGCCGCGAGAGACAATATCGCCTCCTAGTAAATTATAAAAGTTGCAAACCGTAGCTTAGTGCAGGATGTATTTTTTTAAATATGTTTGACGAGGGCACACAGTCGCGACATTGCGAGCTACTGCCGATGTCGCTCTCGCCACACCGTGTTGACCTTGCGAGTCCTGTATAATCGCGAGTGTACAAGAGTGTGCGAGTCGGTCCGATGTGTGTGGTGGTGGCGCAGCACGTCCAACGAGCTGCTGTCGCTGGAGAAGGCGGTGTGCGCGTGGGCCGAGTGGGAGAGCGCGCTGCGCGAGCTGCAGGGCGCGCTGCGCGGCGACGGCGCGGCGCTGCGCGCGCTGCGCGGCGCGGCGCCGGCCGAGCGCGCGCGCGCCGCCGCGCAGCTGCGGCAGCTGGCCGCCTCGCTGCTCGACAAGAGCCACGTGAGCACCGCGGCGCCGCCCGCCTTTGCAATTAGCATTCTCGACTCATGGCCGGCTAGGGGAATGGTCGTGCCTAGTGTTCTCTAAGGAATTAGAAGACTTCCAAACCTCGCTCAGGTAGCACGGTAGACTAGACGTTCCACCCTTTTCATTTTAATTCAAGACTCATTTTCAGTAGTGGAGCGATGGTCATGTTCATAATGATGATAATGAGGATGGTCCCATTGAGGATTATAAGCATGCTTTATGATAATCTTTCATATTAGACATATTTGATGTAAGTCGTTGTAATTAAAAATTATTAGAAAGACGCTTTGGAGGCGTGACCGCCAATCAAAAGTGTGTTCAACGTCAGGTTCTGATACTAGTAGATTTTTCTAATTTAGTATTCGTGGTTAATATTGCAATTAGATATTTGAGGCCTGGATTAGTGAACCACGTGTCGCCCATAAGCCCATGCCCTATTCCGTGGCGAGACACGAACATTAAGCGAGTATAAGCGGTGTGTGGTGCGCAGACGAGCTCCACGTGCGACTCGCTGTCGGACTCGGGCATCTCGGACGGCGACAGCGAGGCGGCGGGCGGCCGCGCGCGCCGCCTGCGCGCGCTGCGCGAGCTGGCGCGCCGCCTCGCCGCCGCGCTGGCGCCCAACTCGCCCGCGCACCGCGCCATCGCCAAGGTACCGCGCGCCCCTGCCTCGCCCCGCCGGCCCCGGCCTGCCCCTGCCTGGCACTGCCTGGCCCGCAAGGGACCGCGCAGGAACATATATACATATTTAGTATCTCTATGTCTATTTAGAACAAATTTTATCATATATGAGATCAAATAGTAGTGTTCTAAAATATTTATTCATTAATATTTAAAATTCGACAAATTTCAAAATTTCATTATAATAATAATTGAAACGTTAAAAAAGACAAAAGTAGATTTCATAAATATAAATTACCAGTACATTCATATTATTGTACCCTGATATGCTTGTTTACATACACTTTATTATTACAGCGCATGGAGCAGACGGAAAATGAAGTGAAGACTCTGCAGGAGACCTGCCGCGCGTTGGTGGAGCAGAGCATGCCTCACCTCAAAATCGAGGATGACGTGTAAGTTTTATTGGTTTAAATATTCGCATTAGTAAATGACATGTGGTTCAATCGTGTCGTTTAAAAAATTTTGATTATTGAACTTAATATTTCTATTCAAAATTAATATTTAACAAAAGAAAAAAGTAATTGCAATAATATTAAAATTTTTTGATTTTTTCTTTATTCATAAACAAATAATACACTATTAAATTTGTATCCCAATGTTACGATTTGAAACGTAACAGTTATCCATGTGTTTGCGCGCAGCGCGGGCGCGGCGGGCGCGGGCGCGGGCGCGGCGCCCGAGTGCGGCGCGCGCGGCTGGCTGTGGCGCGTGCTGCGCGCCGCGCTGCCCGTGCAGCTGTGCCTGGTGGCGCTGCTGCTGGCCGCGTGGCTGCTGGAGCGGCCGCGCTGCTGCGACGCGCTCAACTCGCTGGCGCACGC
The DNA here is from genome assembly GCA_018245875.1 of Mysoria ambigua. NCBI lineage: Eukaryota > Metazoa > Arthropoda > Insecta > Lepidoptera > Hesperiidae > Mysoria > Mysoria ambigua. The sequence continues at coordinate 3,551 of DWEI01001228.1, read as the reverse complement.
GCTCACGCCGCAGCTGCGCTACGTGCGCGGCCCGCCGCCCGCGTGAGCGCCCGACCCGCAGCGCGCCGGTACGTCGCGGGTCGGGCGCCGACGCCGCTGCCAGCGCGTGGGCCTCGTCGCTGCGGCTGCGGCTCAACGCACCGGCCGCACGCGACGGACTCAAGCGAGCTGCAGCGTGGATGGTGCCAGTTCACGTTTGTTGGCTAACATTTGACGGCCTGAAGTGGAGTGGGCCGACGCCGGAGACGAGATGAAAATGATTCGTGTAAAAGCCAGTGACACCCTCGCGGGCCGCCGCGCCGCCTCGCGCCCGCCGCGCTCCACCACGACGACGCCAGCTTGGGACCTTTTGTAGCTCGCGACTTCCGAGAAACATCGATGTCGCGGCTACATTTTATCGACTTGACGTTTGCTAATGTTTACTTTAGGGGCGGATTGTGTCAGGGCAGCGTGTGAGAACCCAATATAAGTAGAGCTGCGTGCAAAATGTATTGTTCCCTCGCAGCGAGGCGCGCGCACGGCGCGGCCGTATTCGCTCGAGGCGATTATCTTTATGTTACGTTGTCGAAGTAATCGGGTCGATGTTAAGAGGTTTTTTCTTTATAAAAATATTACTAACATCCAAAAAAAAAAACGATTTTAAGATAAAGAAACGGTTTTTAGCATTAACCAAGTGTCTTTTGAGTGTAGAACACGTTTTTTTTTTATTTTGAACACAAAGTATTGAAATGAAAAATATGACTGAAGGTACTTTGCAATCAGACAAGTGGTCGGTGCAGTTTCATGAATAGATTCGTTACTCTCCTAATATGATCGACCATGTTAGTGCTGTTTAAATCTGGAAACAAAAGGTTCAAATGAAAATCAAGAGGTTGTAAACGAAACGATGATCATCTGTATCAGATGAAGTTCAAATTAGCTACATATGTTATAGTATTAGCGTACTACTAACAAGACGACAAACATTATTACGTTTGTGTGTAAGCACGCCTATTTTAGTACAATTATTTGATAGGGTTACGTAAGATAGATGTGTGTGGTGTGTGGAGTGTGTGACCGGACCCGCCTGCTCTGGGCGCAGGGCGCGACGCGGCCCACTGCTGGGACCCCCGTCGCCCGGCCCGTTTGCTAATACTGTGTCTCACAATCTGTGTCATGACCTGAGGTTGTGTTCTAATATATATACATTATATATATTCTTCTAGATTTACTATCATTTCAAAACGCCCACAGAGTAATTTTTAAATTTGCTGTAAACCTCTCTGTTTATGTTTTGTTTCAAAATATATTGATCATATGAGATGTTCGGCCTCGCCCCGCCCGGGGCGCCGCTACGTCCGAGGTTGTGTTTTAAATATGAGTATTATTTATATTTCTCATTTTATAGATTGTGCTACACGGAATTAATAAATGGTATTTGTTGATATATCAAAATATTATTTTTCTTAATATTTCTAAAACGGAATCCACTTAAATGATTTTTGAATATGAAAATGAAATGAATTGTAACTTTTATTTTATGTGTATCACCGACGAGGGATGTTTACAGTTAGTAACATAAAAACTTTTTTAATATAATATGTAAACTTTTAAAGACTGACATTAATAGTTTCAATTTTTTTATTTAGATCAATTTAATTTATACCAGTAGACGCTATACACTTTTGAATCATTCATTTTTTACATTTTTGTCTACACTTGTTAAAAATAACATTACATTACTAAGATTATTGTAGCATCTTACAATAACGTTTAAAATATGTGCATATATATATTTATGATGACTAAAGCGTATCTCAAACATATCAATCAATACAAATCAAGTTGCTAAAAAATACCAAGTATCATATCGCGTGAGGCGAGCTCCTACGCGAAGCTGTTTGTAATGTTCCAATGATCCCGCTGCGCCGCGGCCGGCGCGTGACGTCACGGGCCGCGGCCGGCGCGTGACGTCACGGGCCGCGGCCGCCGCGTGACGTCACGGGCCGCGGCCGCCGCGTGACGTCACGGGCCGCGGCCGGCGGGTGTGTCTCCATCAATTTATGAAAAAATGCATGTCTATGTACTTACGTGTACTTTCACTTTTATACTATGATATATTGGCTTGCATATATTGAACTCGAAAATAAGGAACATTTATATGCTGTACTATTTCCGTACATCTTCCGTTTTCGAGTATGTTGTTTTTATAATATTGTATGATATGAGAAGTATTTGTTATAAATTTAAATTTCATATATAGAATATTTATTGCCCAGAATCTTATTTTTATTGGGAATTATAATATTATCGAATATACAAAAACGAATATTCTCTAGTATATTCGTTATTTATTTTATTTTAAATATTTTTTACATGTATGAAATGATGACGACTTAATGTGCCTTTTATATTATACCTTTTCAAATAAATTATTATGCTCAAAATATCTTTGTCCTGAGTGAAGTTGAATAAAGAGGAGGCAAACCATAGAATCGGGAACATTCATAGACATTTTTATGCTTAATATACGAGTTTTTATTTTTTTTATTATTTTGAAATTTAAAAGCTTATGGCATTTTAGTGACCTATGACTTGCCTACCTAAATAATTATGTGAGATCAGTGTATTTTGTAGCTACTTAAATATCAGAAATACATAAATTTACTTCACAAAACTTCACGTCCTCTACCTATTTTATAAGGTATTTTGAAAATATTGATTACAACAAAAGACTTAATGTATAACGTAAAAAATTGTTTTTTATATTTTTGTCTTGTATCAATGCAATTATCAATTTTTTATCACTGATGTATTTTACACAGTAATGTGTCGTAAGAGTATAGTTCTACTAGACTTCATATATACTGCAAAACATGAAAATACATACTACATTGAAATGGCGGCAAAATGTTCCCCGCGAAATTATTTAAGAACGTCTAATACAAAAAGCCTTCGGTTTTTCCAAAAGAGAAATCTCATTTGCTCAAAAAATCATATCAGTTGGAACAGAATGTTACATAGGCGAATTATAAAAGTCTATATTAAGTATTCATTTTTGGAACTATCTTCAAATGCATAATACTGTTGATTGGAATATACCTCGTTTAGGATTATTCCAATGTTAACATAACGAAAATTGTTTTTACGTCAACTAAACGGAATTAGTTGAATATAACCTGGTCCATCGTCAAGAACCCGTAATAATTATTTCAATACATGTTATTCAAAATTTACACATTCTTTGGAAATAATGAATCCAATTAAAAATATTCATTTTAATGATACTGTGTGTAATTACGTACCAATATCTGAAATTGTGATGATGAAATATTCTTATCTGTCTGTTAATAACACTTTGTGTCCAATGCAGTTTATTTTGACAAATGTTAACAAAACGCTAATCCACAAGTCGTTTTGAAATCTTAATGACAAATTCAATGCCTTGTATGCTTGTGTGGGCGTGTGACACGTTTGAATGTAATGTAGTAGATTGTAAGTATTTCTCTGTGGTTGAAACATCTTTGTTTATTTCATTTGATACTTATATAGTATTTAATGGAGATCTTTGA